>DWHP01002642.1:0-14221 GCA_018247895.1 Parnassius honrathi
GTATCCTCGTTTGTCACCCTTATTGTATAAAAAAAAAACTAAAAAGAATTTAAATGCTGAAGTCGGTATGTAAACACAAATAAGACATAATGCTTAGAAGAATTCAAACTCTGACTTCAGAATGTAAAATTATTTTTATTTATTTTTTGGATTTTTGAAGTCTGCTTTTACATTTTATTTTAAAACGTAATTATTTTACAGTTTTAAGTTGGCTTAGCGACTTTATAATCACAATATCGTGTAAATAGTCATATTAAAATTTTTATCCCCCATTTGACTACTTACTCGTGGATTTTTTTTTGTCGAAATTTACATGGGGTTACCCCCTGAAGTCGTATAAGCTATTTTATAAATAAAGGATCATCAAAATCGATTTACAATTGATGAAATTTTTGACTGTCCTGTTTTTAACAAAACCTCTTTCCTTTATTGAAGTCGGCGGACAAATGGAAGAATTGCCAATGAATTTTCTCATTTCTACGTTCTTCACATCTGTTTTGACAACAACAAGACGATACGTTATTAAAGAGCATTATTACGTTAGCTTCACTAAGTGTAGCGAGCTAAGTTGCATCCTAGGTAAACTTTGCACTTTGGCGCACGTTTCTTGCTTCTATTTTGTCTGCGCTTGGTATCTTTCTGTTATTACTTTTATCTTCGTCTTTAAACCTTTATGCGGAACCGTTCTCGCGGAATATTTAAAGTTGTTGCTTTGTTTTTTGTTAATGCCATAAAAAGTAAAGAAGTTGGCCAACTTCAGCTTTATTTAGCTCAGGTCTGTATTGTGGAGGTTCATAAAAAGATTGCAACGTTGCCAAAGTTAAAGTCCTGCAAAAATCGTTATATTATAGCAGTTAGCAATGAACAAGATCGTGTACATTGCACTAGCTTTTTAAATTATATTTTAGTATTCAAATAATACTAAACAAAAGCGGTAACATATTATGAGAACAACGAAGTTGTTCCGTACCCAAAATATTCTACACTACAAAGGCGGTATTTTTGTATATGAGTATATATGTAATTGGTTTTTCGGAAACGGCTCAAACGATTTGGACAAATTTTTGGTTAATGTTTTACTTTCCAAGAGAATCTAGATGGGTTTCAATCTTGAGAAAATTTTAATTACCTTTTTTTAACGTCGAGCAAGACTGCACAGCTAAGGTATCGTTATATTTTTATGGAAGGATGACAAACGAGTACAGTCACTCTGTTTTGGGAATCCTGTGGCACATAACCACCGGGATCGATCCAAAATTAAGAATCATAATGCAAATGCGTTGTCTCCCCTGAGGAATAAAACGGTATGTCTAAAAAGGTCTCCGGTTCTCGTCACACCGCACAAAGCATCATGATATTGCTATTTCATGCTGGTATTCTTTATGGGCGTGGTTCTTCCCCATTGAGCAGACCCATTCGTGCTTCAGTCGTAATATATCTTCGTCGAGGCTCTTAGTGGTATAAATAGTATGTTTTTGGTCTCTTATTGTCTTCTCTTATCATTTATTACAACTATACTAATCATAAAAAATATATGTGTAATTATATCAATCATGAAAAATATAGGTATATAACTATACCAATTACAAAAATAGCTTCTCATAAAACCAGCATCTCATGCACATACCAACAAGTATCAAAACCAACTAATCCACTGCAAAACTAAAGAAAACATATCCATAACGAGCCTTTTGAGAAGAATAACATTCATCTAACCTGACATTTGGTAGTTCCATCAAAAATTACTTTCCAGTTTCCTTCCGTACGAACGCATCAGACGCCGGCACTTGCCAACAATCTTGGCACATTTAATCAGAGACGTTCGCGGCGGGATAGAATAATATGACCTTGTTTATCTGGCACATGTAAAATGAGCCTTATCTTTTAGGCTGGTATACGTTTGCGTGAACCGCAGACAATGTAAACTGTGCAAACGTCATTTCTGATAAGTGTAGGATAACGAAAAAATCACCGCCATTTCGTAAATAAAATAAAAATGAAAGAAATAAATTGCGCGAAATACATACAAGCATTTTATAAGAAAGTCTTCGACAGATGGCGGTGTAATTATGACATATTTATACCGCCGCCCACTCTCGAATGATTTCTGGATTTCAGCTCCGCAGAACGACATTACCTACCGGGTCCAATTGTCAATCTTAACCATCCCGAGACCCACTCAAACACATACCAAAAACTTCATCAAAATCAGTCTAGTTGAAGGACAAACACATATACAGAAGAACTTCGGTCACGGCGGCCTGCCTGAACGGAGACTAGCCATCGGCGCAGGACAGGATTATAGTGCCCAAGTATATGCGCAAACACAGATGCACTATTTTCTCACGCTCATAGTGCGATACATCTATATAGTATGCAGTAGCATAATATTACATAGTAAAATATAAAACTGCTTCCGCATTTCGCAAATACATTGTTTATTACCATAAAATGTGATTTATAATAAAGGAGTCCAATCCCAGGAGTAAAAGGAATTAACATTTAGTAGAGCCATGCTACAGTTATATTAGTAGTATAGTTGTAACACGAATGGGTCGGATCGAACGGATAAGGATACATGATCTCACAGAATACCAGCGCAAAATAGCATTTTAATGCCGCTGTTTCATATGGTGAGTGTAGAGAACCAGAGACCATTTTTACTGGGCACGAGGTATTCCAATTATTATTACTCAGGGGTGACAACCCCTTGCCAGGATTGATCTAGATGTCTAAGGGCCACAGTACTCACTTACCATCAGGTGAAATATGTGCTAGTTTGTCACGCTTATTTTGTTTTAAAAAACAACGGATCACGAATACAGTTAGAAAATTGGAGTTTACGTTGCAAAGTTAAAATCTTAACGACTTCAAATGAATTAATTTATGTCTTGCAATTAGTTTTAAGTATCTGTACTAAAAGGTTTTTTCACAACGAAACTTATTGAACCTGAAGCGGTGGGAGTAACCGGTGCTAAAGAATTTAACGTGCCATATATTTGAGGCTAATTGCCTTGAACAAAATAAACGCGCTTTAAAATGCACATTCAAGTAAATAATTCTATTCCGAGGCACTAATAAATACACTTATGTCGCTTTCATGTCTTGTTATAAAAGTGTTTCCATTGTTGACGTCAACGTCTCGTTATTTACTCTTGTGAACTTCTAATTCTACACCAATTCCCCACCACGTGTGAAAGTGATTTACAGAGAAGAACCAGCAAGAAACTCATGGGTCTTATTTCCGTATTTTTCTAAGGGTGTTTTATAACAAACATTCTGACGACTGGAAATAATGTCAAATGCGAGTCTTCTGCTATCACCATCACTTAAAAATAAAAGTAACAACCTAGATACGTTCCACTGATGGGCATAGGCATCTAAGAACTATTTATGAGGCAAATCATTCTGCCGATTTTTTACGATTTTTTTTTCACCGTCAAGCAAGTTATCAGCACTTAAAATTGTCATTTATAATTCCATTGGTACCGACGGGGAGCGAACTCGAACGAAAGTATCAAATTGTGGCAAATTTTAACTGCCACACGGGAGGTTCGGCATGGAACCTATAAACAATATGATGATATGTAGACATTTATGTGACAAATAATTGAAACTGTATTTTAAAAATTATTTCATGTTGGTCTGAGACACATGAGTCCTATGTTTGTGAAACCCATAACTATAAAGAAAGTTACTGTGTTACGTGCTTAGCATGACGTACAAAACGACTAATGGGATCATTGGGCTCATGTGGTAACATTCACTTCTTTGTTAGTTTTGTATTAAAACCCTTATATTTTGTCTTCACAAAACCCGACTATTTCGCTGTATTTCAGACTCTGCTTGCCCCCTCAGGGACAACATGCGTGACGCTGTGTCATAAAATTAAAATGTCTTAAACACAACATATATTTTAAATAAATGTCTAACTCTTTTTTTCCTCTTTCTTCAAATGTGTACATCAATCAAGCTCGTATAATTTACACAATGATTTTATATGCAAATATACCACATTCAATATATAAACATGATACGTCGTCGCATACCGAATAAAAACACTTTAACCTAAACAAAAATGTGTCCCAATTCTCAGAGGTGGGTATTCCATCGAAAAAAATATGCTGGTAATATACACTTTAATCTTTGTGACTAAGGGTTCAATTTGGTACACTGAAAGACTCTCTGACAGAAAGGCTTTTTAGGCGCTACGGCAGCACCGGGGCTAATGAGCCGTATACAATAAAAAAATAAGCTTTCTATGTTTTGCATTTTTATTCCCAACCGTTTCGTTGTTGTAATAAGGTCGCGTTTAAGGTTAACGTGTTTTGAAAGATCAATAAACACATAAGTCTAATTCACTCGGGCTTTCAATATGTCACGAGATAATCTCCGTGGAAATTGTTCACTTTCGTTTCTCATTAATAATATTTGCAGTTAAGTAAACAACGATATTGAACTGTCCTTTCCAATTTTGATGAAAGCAACGATTTTTTTTTATAGAAATATAGATGAGAAGCGAACAGAGATACACCGCGTGGTCCCATCACCCACAACTACTACGTCTATCACCGATTAAGTACCAAGTTGCAGACGCAATATGGAAGAGATGAAACCTATTTCAAACTGGAAGTAAAAACTCTTACGACCATTAATAAATGGGTCTTCATTTCCATACAATAATCATACGAAACACAGTATTAAGCATCTACTTTACGCTGGTATTCTGTGAGATCGTGGTCCTTCACCTTCGACCCACCATTCTCTCTACCACGTAGAGAATGCCGAGCTATGTCAATCAGATTTTTGTGCTGAATAACTACTGTCAAACCGCAAGCAGCCGTGCCGTGCGCTCGCACTATACGCGCGCCACCGCACCTGTTTCCCGTGTCCTCACCGTACCACCGCGCTCTCCTGGACAGCGCTTGACTACAACCTGTTAGCGGAATGGAGGGTAATATTGTCAAAATGTATGATGTTTTATAAGAGAAAAAAAGGAGTAAGTTATCTTTAACTATTGTTATTGATTTTTACCGTTTGAATTAAAGTAAAAATAAACAAATTATGTCGAAAGAAAAATAATTTTTGTAATAAATATGTTTCTTTGTGTCTTTTTTTTACAGTTGAAATATTGCATTATTTTCTTGACATACATTGAGTGTGGTCACATAGATCTATCTACATTTGAGTTATCACATTAAGATTTAAAATGAAATGCCACGTTAGGATTAAAATGATATCCAGTACACACACAACTAAATCAAGCAGCATTTCCATGCTATTTAAGCGTGGCCCTTCCCTGATTGCCCGAACCGAACTAGTAGATATCACTACTAGTTTGTTTCGGACAATCAGGGAAGTTGCAACATCTGCGATACCTAACAAATACGGAGATTCTATTCTATCACGTACAAAATTATTTATTAAAACGGCACGATGTACATAAGTATGTGAATATATTGATCACCATTATATTTAAACTCCGGAAAGGTCGAAGCTGCCTTAATTAAAACTGTGGTTTCAACTAAAATTTCAACCCGTGTGCACACCTGCTCGCGATTTAATAAGTGTTCTGCTTCACATACACTCGCCGCATATGCGTGTATAACACACAGTTATACACGCATGTGCAAGCACACATATGCACACAGACGTATTATCCACACGCATAACCCTTAGCCATTCAACTGAAAACGGGGCATTCCGTCTAAATATTCAGGGGTCACAACGCATCTACATTTTGACTCTTAACCGACGATAAATGTAGATGTCTATGGGCCACAGTATCTACCGTCAGGTGAACCGTGTGCAGGTATTCTTAAAAAACTCAAGTCTACAGCGTCATAAATCTATTTCAATACCTAATCATGTGCGTTTCGTTTTTACATAATGCAAATTGGATATTTTTGAGTAAGTTACCTAGATATATGACAAAGCTTTTTCCGAAGCTGTTTTCAAAAATCACTAGAAAAAATGTTTTATTGCAGCGATGGCGACCACCTGTCTCATAATTGAGTCATTTCTTACCGTATTATTTATTAACCATCTATTCAACAAAACTTTCACCCTTATCGTTACTATTATTGGAGTACGTTTTCGCGTTCGCCTTGAAATAGCAACGTAAAAATATCCGTTAACCAATATGGCGTGGTAAAACGCGACTGAGAGATATGAAACGGAAGAACAGCAGCGTCCCTTGAAGAGCAGAAGTCCCAGAAGAAGAAAAAGAGAGACAATCTGAGGGAGTTCAAAAGTAAACTTTTCATAGATTGTAATGATGATGTTGTTTTAACACGTTGATTGAATCGGTCAGAATAAATCGCAACTGCCATACACGACGAATCAATCAACAGCTTAGAACATATATTCTAAATTACATCATTACCAAAACGAGCAACGCACGATGCGTTAACAAAACCAAACCATCCAATTGCACAATGCCAACAAACGACATCGCATATTCATCCGGTTCTAACCAGTAAACGTGACAACAGCCATTAATATTTGCAAACATGGTGGATTTGTTTTGGCGCGTACCGAAATAAGATTAATAGATTCACCACACGCCATATATTAAGAGCTATAATCTAAACTTATTCTAACATCTATCGACGTAGTTACACTAGTCAGTTAATTGGCAATAGCTTATATACTAAATCCAATACTGAGCAACGATCTTCTCTCACTTTGAGACCAACACTCATTGGGCAATGAGGACTAATATTTATACGCTCACCAGATGTCGCACACACACACAGTGTCATCAGCGTTGAAAAGTTGTGTTATATATAAAATACTTTCGGTACCCAGTGTATCTATATAAGTTGCAGCTAAAAGCCGAAGTACTATTATTACTAGCCGCACACAGTTCTAGCCGGCTAGAACTAGATGTAACCGCACCTCGGCTATTAGCCGCACCATATACACAAAGCAATGACACACATATTCTTTAATTTTCACACATTTTCTTTTTAATTTTTCTTCTTTTAGGATTGAGTAGTTTAGTTTGGTTTACCTATTTTCAAACTAATGAATATAAAATATTACCAATATCTCAAAAAGAAACATTATATTTTACACTTTCCTAACAATTTGACTTCCCCGTTATCAGATCTGTCAAATATTTCACTTTATTCTAAAGTGGCGTTCTCATGGTGACAGAAAAATTTGAGGATAATAAGAAGCCATAAGGGTTATTTCCAATCTCAAACCGAGAGACCATCCCAAAAAAAATTTTAAAATATAAATTTAATTAACTTTGGCTTTTGTATACTAACAAATATTTATGTATATTCACAAAAACAAAAGAAGGTAATTTTAATAAAAAAAAGTGATAAACGCTATGTAAATACCGGAAACACACACAAGCTACTGATACCAGTTACTCGATTCCACATATCCAGTAATTATTTTATAGTGCAATGTAAACGCTATTGAAACAAAGTACCAGAAAATATACAGGTTGTCTACATAACTAAGTTTACACATCTTATCAAACGAAACTGTATAAAAAGGTTTAACATTAATATAAATGAATAAATGATTAATATTAATCCCTTGGGAATAAACTGGTTGCGTCCGAGCTTTTTCTATAAGTTTTGAAAGTAGTTTGTCAAAAATGGTTTCTTATATTTTCGCTAACACTTTACAAAGTTAAGTTTGTAAAGTGTTGGATAAAAATATTTTAATGGAGTTTATCGCGTTTAATTTTATTTATTTTTAATTTCGGACTGCTGCAAAGAGTTCCCCGAGACAATGGTGTTGCAAAGTACTTTAAACGCCGCGATTGAAAACAAGCAAAATTAAACACAATAAAATCCGTAAAAAAATTAGTTTATCCAATATGTAGTTTGTAACCTGAGTTTCTACTGTATTATTTTACTCTGGAAAAAAAGTTCCGCTGGGTTTGTTGCCGGGTCTCTCCCAGGACAGAGGTATATCCGAATTAGTGATAAAATTAAGAAAATGACTTTACATAAATATTACGTAATATATATAGAAAAAAAATTCTAGTCTATTCTATTCTGATGAGTCTGAAGCATTCCTCAAGTGCATATAGGCTTCTTCAAGATTTTTTCCTGCACTGTTGAGCACGCCATAAACCAACATTTAAAATAGCGATTGACAATTCTTTTAGTACCGGCAGAGATCAAACATAGGTTTCTCAGTTACTGTGAAATTAACGGCGAACGCACAGGGCTAACCCTGAGCTTTTTTATTTTTTAAATGAGAGGGGACCAACGAAAATGTGGTTCACCTGATGGTAAGTGACTACTGCCACACATGAACACCAGGGGAATTGCAGATGCGTTGCCGGCCTTTTAAAAAACAGTAGGCTTTTTTCTTGAAAGTCCCTAAGTCGTATCGGTCCTGAAAAATCGCTGGTGGTAGTCGATTCCACAAAGAAGTTGTGCGAGGAAGAAAACTTCGTGTAAATTGCACAGTGGTTGACTGCCAATCATCCAGATGATACAGATGATATCTCGAGTTTTGTCAGTTTTGTCGCTACGTGCGATGGTGATATCTTAAATCTGAAGAGCTACCAAGGGAAAATTACCTAATAAAATAAAATCTAAATGTGTTAAGTACAATCTCAGCCCTTTGTTATCTAAAGTTAATAAACATCACCTCTTTCTAAACGCAAAGATAATAAAATGGTACTTTTATGTAAGAAGAATTTAATAACATAAAAGGATTATTCCTCGTTAATACGTTTTTAAAAGTTGATCTTTTATACTATAAATACAAATTTTAAAAATCTAAGTTCCTTCAATTTCTAAGTGTCCTTTGGCCGTACGTTAAATTATCCCCTTTTTCTCTGTATCAGCCCGTGAAAGTCCACGAATTGTGCTGGGCATGTGACTCTCCCACTGTTGGGCAGTTTTTCCTTAATTGTCACGCTTGGTAGTGGACTGACGATTGTAATACTAAACGTTTCACAGTATTATAGTGCTATTTTATGTTGATAGACACAACAACGTATTGGGCTTGACAATAATACAATCGCTTTGTTTCTTATATGAATATCTTAAGTTTGTTTGGACGCCTCAATACGGCAAAAGGACTTTAAAAATCTTTCTTAGTCACACTCAGTGTGTACGATCACTTAATGGGATTCGACCGTGGCTGTTCAATCAATGTGCTGCTAATCCAGCCCGTGCCGGGGACCATTATAAAGCTGTTACGATGGGTCGAGATCATATCAAATCATAATTCTCTAAAAGGTTGCGATCGTTTAAATCTACGACGTTACAACGACGTTCATAAAAATAGCGTGATGATACAAATGTCACTTCCAAATCTCATTTCAGTCTTCACAGTTTGATGAGTATTTCAAAGTTGCCATCAAATAAAAACAAAAATTTGAAATGACTAAAAAGCAATTCACTCAGATTTGAATCAAATTAAGTGCAACTATAATATTTGAATAAATGCATTCTCGCAAATTGAACGGGTTTAGTTAGTATGGAAACAGATAGACAAAACCAAGTGAACCATCACGGCTTTTACGAGATGTAAGATACTTATTCTTTTGAGATTAAAAGTGTCTAGTTCAAAGTGTTCTAGTCTATTAAATTTGAATAATGTTTTCCAGGTCAGTTTAAGCAAAAGCAACTATTTATACGTCGCAGAACAATACTTCTTCTATATTTAGTTGTATCACGAATGGGTCGACTCGACTGGGGAGGACCATGAACTCACAGAATACCAGCGTAAAATAGCGGCTTAATGTTGATGTGTTTTTTACGGTAAGTGTAGGGAACCGGAGACCCCTTCTTACTTGAAACGTGGTTCTACAAGTATCTTAATCCTCATTGGTGGCAACGCAACTGCAGTTTAGTTCTTAATAAAGGTTAAATGTCTATCGGTCACAGAAGCCACTTAGTATCAGGTGAACTGTTTATTCGTTTGTCACCTTTATTCTATTAAAAAACTTCCAAAGATTTACTGTATTTATATTTAATCAGTTACAGTTACTGCCGGCGTCTGTTTTTCTGTCCGATTATAATCTGGGCGTTTTTAAGGCACGAGTGTAAAGACATTTATTACGCTAAGGCGTTGGGGTTTACCATATAGTGTTTTATCACCTCTTACCAACAGGTTGGATTGTAGTCAAGGAATTACTTACAATAAATAAAAAGGAACCATAACGGGGCAGCTGAACCACCGTCGATATTCTTGTAAATAAGTGGATTACATCGCTCAAATACCCAAAAACATCTTACGTTTAAAAAAGTTTGTATGTGAATTTCTTTGTGTCTATGTTTCATAAAAAAATATACGTTTAACTTAAGGTTATCACAAATAAATTGTAATGTTTAAAATTTTAATAAAAATGTCCCAATTTGGAAAACAATCTAAGTAAATAGGCCCTTTTTTAAGATAAATTGTAAATTGTCTCGAAAACGGCTTAATAGTCAAGCATGTATTGTATACCAAAAATAATGTATTATATACCGCAATGACACATTTAATAATTTGTATTGTTTATTTTTTTAAATTTCATTTACCATTTTTGAATAATAAAGAAATACCACACTACAGAAATACACTAGCACCCCGCGACAAGCACCCCCGCAAAGACCCTGTGACGGATACTTCTGACGCAATACATCAGTGTCACGACGACTCTAAGTCAAATCCACAAATCCTCAAGGTCATTGGACAGGATTGACAATCGACTAGGGACATAGTGCGACACACAATTTGATAACTTATAGTGAAAAACTTTCCACCAAGCACAGGTTACAGAAGTTTCTTTTACCTTGGGTTAAAAAATCAAAAAAAGATATATGTAAAAAAAAGATTTTTCTATTTTGTTTCCTATTCTTCTTTTCTATTTTTTCAACGTTACCTCTCCTCCGCACTAGGGTTTTTACAGTATAGTTGTAAGCTCGCACGTGCTTATTAAGGGTGACAATCGAGCACACACTTCACCTGATTGTAAGTGGATGTTGCTGCCCATAGGCACCTATAACTACCCTCGATTAAGAATCAAAAAACAGATGCGTTGTCACGTCTTAAGACTAAGATAGAATGCCTCCGTTCTATAAAAGGGGTCTCCGGTTTTCACAATCCCATTATTTATACTCACCATTACCACCACACGGCAGCATTAAGATGCCATATTACGCTAGTCTTTTTTGCGATCATGGTATTCTTAAGTAGAGTCGACCGTATTATAGCTGTAGCGTTGTTTTCTTATGGAATAAGAGTGACAAACGAGCACACAGACCACCTGTCCAACTGACGGTAGGTGAATGCTGTAGCCCATAAACATCTACATTTATCCTCGATTAGGAATCCAATCCCAGTGGTTACCCCTGAGGACTAATATGGATTCCTCTTTTCCAGTAAAAAAGGGTCTCCGGGTCTCTACACTCACTATACGAAACACAGCAGTATTAAGCTGCTACTTTACGCTAGTATTCTGTGAGAGCGTGGTCCTTCACCGGTCGAGTCGACCCATTAGTTCTTTAACCATAATATAGCTGTAGCGTGGCTCTACCACGTCAAAACACGTATAAGAGAATAGGTGTAGGTGTCTAAGACTTAACTTTTGTTCAACTGTGTGCTTGTTTGTCAGACACTTTAGTTCCGTTTATAACTATAGATTGCAGATGTATAGATAGCTAGTTAAATTTTGTTTCATGTATTTATATGTTATTTTTTACATTTAATTACGTAAAATAACATAAAAATGAGTGTTCTCCAGCAAAAATTAAGTTCTCTTACCTAGCAAGAGAAAATTTTCAATTCTATACCACTTAATTCTTTAAATCCTTCAATAAAACGGCAAACGTGGGTACGAATGGCGTACGGTACGAGTAAGTTAAACGTAAAAGTAAAGAGCAAATATAAAAGTAAAATTTTGTTGAGAGCAAACTTCACTTTCACTTCGCAGTTCCACGTTTAATGTTTTTCATTTTTTAAATGTTCCAGTTTTATATTTATATGAATTTTAAAATTAGAATTTGTATTAATTTAATAAATTGTTTGGTTTGTCTATTTAACGCGCAAATTTTTATACGTGGTAGAGCCATGCTGAAGCTATATTATAGTTGCAGCAAAAATTCAGCATAAACCGGTCAATCCTGCTGCCTTATGTATGGTGAGTGTAGGGAACCGAGACCCTTTTAACTAGATACGAGGCATTCCATCTTAGTCCACGGGGGTGACAACGCATCTGCATTTTGATTCCAAAACGAGGATAGATGTAGACATCTTTGTGCCACAGCACCCACTTACTATCAGATAAGCTGTCTCGCTTGTCACCCTTATTCTTTAAAAAACAAGGCTGTTTTAGTTGTGCATAGATAACCCTACCAAGACTTAAAGTACTAAATCAATTATGTAATTTTTATTCTTAAATGATTATTTGTACGTGGTAGAGCCATGCTGTAATTATATTGGAAGCACAGTTGTAGCACGAATGGGTCCACGCTCTAACAGAATACCAGCGTAAAATATTAGCTTAATGCTACTGCGTTTCGTATGGTGAGTGTAGAGAACCGAAGACCCTTTTTACTGGAGACGAGGCATTCCATCTTAGTCTTCACGGGTGACAAAGCATCCGCATTTTGATTCGTAGTCGAGGATAGATGTGGATGTCTATGGGCCACAACAACTACTTACCATCAGGTGGACTGTGTGATCGTTTGTCACCATATCCTATAAAATTAAAATAAACATTACCTACTTTTGACATAATTTAATATCACATTAAAAAGACCCAGACCCGGAACAATTGTTCACACTATGTAAAGCGTAACTCTGGTCTCACATAGAGTATTGCTGCTATATTTCTTTTATAGAATAGGGGTGACAAACGAGCGCACAGTCCATCTGATGGTAAGTGAATTTTGTGGCCCATAGACATCTACATTAATCCTCAATTAAGAATCAAAATACAGATGTGTTGTGAGGACTGGGAACCGAGATGGAATGCCTTGTTTCCAGTAAAAAGGGTTTCCGGTGTAGAGACACTCTCCGTATAGAAACATAGCAGCACTAAGCTGCTATTTTACGCTGATATTCTGTGAAAGTGTGGTCCTACCCCGATCGAGCCGAATTATATGCTACAAAATGCTACCTTGCAATGAAAAGAGGCTTACTGGTGACATCAATATGGTTAGATGCAATTTTACCAGCTTCGATCACAGACACAAGGTAGCCAGCCTTTCAGTTTTTTACAACGTACATTTTAGATAGTGTGCGCAGGAATTGCATGACTTAATTTTTCACTCTCCATTTTAACATCGGCTCGGCTGGTCTCAACTCCTTGTTATCAACATACCACGCAATCGAACCAAACTGTTTGCTTCCTCGTTCGTATTGCGAACAGCAAAAAAATTTTAATAATCTGATGGAAAGACAGATCCTTTCCATCCGATTGTAACTTGGATGTCTATAAGGCAAGAGTGAATATGTTTTTGTTGAGCTAAGTCAGTGCGCTATACCATCTTTGGCAGCATGACCACTTACCACCAGGTGGGAGAATAGTCGAGCAATGCCATACTCGGATTTTTTAAAATTATTATTTTAAAATATTCGAAACTTTGAAACTGCCGTTTTGGAATTGAAGCTATAATACAAACTCTTTACTGCACTACCGATGCGATAAACAATACAATAAACACGAAGTACCATTTAGAACAAATTTCATAGTTGTACGCTCTACCATTGTAGGAACAACAAAGAATATAAATGTGTATTAAAGCGAATTATGAAAGCTCATTTTCATGTTTAAAGATCCAAAACTACTTTACAAACATTTAAACTTAAGCCATTCCTAAAAAGGATAACCACCACGTTATCAAAATTACTTGTAAATTACCATTAAAAAACTAGATACATTTTAAATGTAACATAAAATTTAAAAAAAAAACCTATAAGATTATTTTTCATTCATTAATTACAGTCTTTCAAGAGTTCGCTTCCGAACATCCGAACAGCTCCCCCCGACAGACTGCCTCGTAATGACTGCCTCGGACATGTGCCATAGTTGTACGTTTAGCAATTTATATATATATAATTTAAATATATAATTGTTACGTTTAGTATTTTTTATACGTGGTACAGCCATGCTGCAGTTATATTAGAAGTATAGTTGTAGCAAGAATGGGTCGGCTCGAACGGGGATAGACCACGCTCTCACAGAATACCAACGTGAAATAGTAGCTTAATGCTGCTGTGTTTCGTATGGTGAGTGTAGAGAACC
>DWHP01002643.1:0-14219 GCA_018247895.1 Parnassius honrathi
ACACTTCAGCACTTCGATATACCGACAGTCAACTTGGCACCGCTGAAGAGACTGTAGCACCGCCCAAATTTCGACGGGATCAAAGGCTTTCTCATAGTCCACATACGCCAGGCAAAGTGGCAGATTGTACTCTTCGGTGTAAGGACCTCTTACCTTAAATTTTTCCGCTTCACTGAATCTTCGAAGTACAAATACTTATTTGTTTTGAAAAACCAACAACGGTATTACCCGAGAGAAAATTTCATGGATTTGCAACAAGAAAAACTCCTTCAATAAAAATTATATGTTATAATGCGGGTATGTGGCTGTGCAATAAAGTTAACCAGAACAATGGAAACTAAAAAACTGTGCATAAAATTTCTAGCGCCTGATAAAAAGTAAGCACTTATTTTATTATAATTAACGTCCGGTAACTAAACACAACAGGGGCTATAATTTACGACACAAAACGTGGACTTTGAACGTACTATTTTTATTTAAGTCTCCTTTTTCATAAACAGTCTTCTTTTATTTATATTAAATACCATTGTCACTTCATATTATCTGCCGACTTCAAAAGGGCAGGGAGTTCTTAATTCGATAGTTTTTTTCGCGAGATATTCGCCCATTGTAAACTGATCTTAATGTCTTCTTATAGAATAGGTTATAAAAAGGTTTATAAAAAAATAAAAAACAATTTAACCACTAACTGTAAAATGTAAAGCCGCGTATCAATTATGCACTCCAAGAATTCGAACAATGGCGCGCGTACCAGCCGCGTGAAATGGATACTGCCTTGGAACACGCGCCAAATTGTTCGTTGGAACGCTCAAACGTAGAGCGGGCCGTACCATCTGATGTCGGTTTTTCAACGCGTATCAAAGTAGTTTACTTATAATAAGCGCGACGGTTGTTTTCATCAATTGTATGTTCGTTGCGTTCCGAGCTATGAATAACCAAAGTTGCCGTAAATTGATAAAATTATATGATTCAAAAGAACTGTTGTCGTATAGCAAAAGTCTTTTTCATAATAATAACTGTTGTCGTATAGCAAAAGTCTTTTTCATATAATAAGCACTCAGAGAAGACACACGTGGTGATTTTAGTTCCTAAGCGCGATCATAGATGGCGTTGGCTGTCTGTTACTTCGCGCTGTGTAAATGTATTTTGATTCAATGACCTTCGGGTTCTTACGGCACAAAAAAAAATTCGTTTGTTGGTAGTGTATATTGAATTTTTACTCCAATTACATACCTACCTCGAACTACCTCGTCATACCTATGTACTGGGTTATACTTGGTGTTGGTACTTCGAGCCGACTGTGGATCGGTCGGTTGGTATTGGAAAGTTGTTCAGTTTTTGGAAGAGGTTTTGGCTGGGCCAGTGGATCACTTGCGCAAACTACCCAAGTTCAGCGGCGGTGGTGGCAAGGAGGCAACCGCAGACGGTGCCGGGAGTGGACGGTAACTGTCAGGAAGCAAAGCGGAACAACTACGAGCGGAGGAAAGGGGAGTGTGGGGCGCAACGCGCTTCGTACGTCATCAACTACAATCCATTGAGGTGATACCAGGAAAAATTTTAAGTGACTTGAACCTTATTTACATACAAAAATTAACTTTAAAATATTAAATCAAGTCAAGTGCAAGTGCAGAAAATTTGAACTTTATTCTTTAGAAGATTGAAACTTAGTAAAATATTGGACATTAGTTGGACTTAAAGTAATTTAGTAGTTTGTTCACATTAACTTAGTTAGATTTTAAGGAAATTTGGCAAAGACGGGGAACCTATTTTTCGAAACATAACAAATTCGAAAACACTCGTAATTTTTTAGGACATTTCTGTAACTTATGTTTCTTGTATAGTAAAAAAAAAAGTATATTTGTATTGACGTTAAATATCGTATGAAAAAGGCATGTACAAATTAGATTAGATTCTCTAAATAAACTTTGGTCTAAGTTTAATGATACACACGACAAGATTGTGAGGGCATCCGCTGATAGAGAATTCGCTTATTTTAATGATGATATGTATGAATTAGTTGAGGAGGTGTATGTAGAATATAAAACAGTTTTAAAACTAGTGCTGGACACCTTTGAAAAACCAGTAAAGGTTGTTTCAAAAGTATTGGATTCAAATAGTTCACAGACTCTGAATACAAACATTCAATTGCCTCGAATTGTAATACCTTCCTTTACAGGGCATTATTCAGAATGGACCACATTCCGAGATTTGTTTGTATCCTTAGTGCATAGTAATTCTCAGGTAGATAATGTGCAAAAAATGCACAATTTATATGGTTATTTGTCTGGTGAACAGGAACAACTTCTTAGTCAGATTCCAATTGCTGATTCAAATTATACGAGATGTTGGATATTATTAAATTCGAGATATAACAATAAAAAAATCTTGTGTAATTCTATTCTCAAAAAATTGTTAAGCCAAAAAAATATTGTCGGTGAGTCTGTGCAAATGTTAAAAGGATTGATAAATACCACCACCGACTGTTTAAGTACGTTAACAAACATAGGATTCGATGTGTGCTCCTGGGTATCATACTTATAATACACTTGTTAACCCTTGAACTTGACCTAGATTCCAGAAAAGAGTGGGAATCTATATTAGCAACGACAGTGAACTAGACGAACTTCCTAAGTTCACTCAATTTAAAGACTTTGATGAAACGTTATCGCGCTTTAGAGTTTCTGGAACCTAAGTCATCAGTGTCACACAAGGTTCAAAGAATTAAGTCACAAAATGTTTATACACCTAAGGTTTTTCATGCAACTGAACTTAAATGTGAATTGTGGTCCGACAATCACAAAATTGGTAACTGTAAAAAGTTTGCCAAGGAAGATGTTGATAACCGTAGAAGTTTTATTGAAAAGAACCATCTGTGTTTTATTTGTTTTGGTCATCATGCAGCCAAGGTATGCCAAAGTACTTTAAGCTGTAGGATTTGTAAACGCAAACATCATTCGATGCTTCATCCTAAAGTGTCTCAAGATGAAGGTTCAGGTAGATCTGGTGATGTGTCTAGTGGTTCTACTAGTGCTCAAAGGTCTAGTAAAGTTTTCGTTTCTCTGGTGAGGATGTTAAGGGTTCCTCCACTAAAAAGATGGTGGCGTCATCCAGCTCAGTAGAAAGCGACCCTGTTATCACGTGCTATTCATCGAATCAGTTGCCTGTTAAAAGTCAGATTCTGTTAGCCACAGC
The DNA here is from genome assembly GCA_018247895.1 of Parnassius honrathi. NCBI lineage: Eukaryota > Metazoa > Arthropoda > Insecta > Lepidoptera > Papilionidae > Parnassius > Parnassius honrathi. Next base: position 3,193 of record DWHP01002643.1, read on the forward strand.
TCTGGTTTGGGCAGAGTCATCCAACGGTGAACGTTATTTAATCCGAACGCTGCTTGATCAAGGCTCCCGCCTCTTTTGTCTCGGAAGTGGTTGCTCAGTACTTGAGTCTTAAGAAGATGGCTGTACAGGGGCGTATATCTGGATTGGAGGATAACAACATTGCTGTTAAATATATGGAAAATTTGAAGGTTCATCCCAGGTTTGATTCCACCACAGTGATAACTGTTCAAGCTTACATTCAAAAAAGGTAATAGACTTAACTATTACCTTTTTTCTTCTTAGTAAAGAGGTTGTTGAATTAGAGTGGATAAATAAAAGTGGCATATGCTTAGCTGATCCACAATACCACACTCCTAACAAAAATGATGTTTTGTTGAGTGCAGAGGTATACAGACAAGTCATACAAGGTCAAACTAAAAGGGGATCGGAAGGATCATTAGTAGCTCAAAGTACCTCTCTGGGTTGGACAATTTCGGGTACTATACAACAGATCCGAAGCAACCACGTCGTTGTTATGCATGCTTTGACGGATGATTACCTCAAGGTATTTTGGAAAATGGAAGCTGATCCCAAGAATCAATCAAAAATATTATCGCATGAAGAAGAAGACTCTGAAAGGTTTTATGCACAAACAACGTGCAGAGACTCGCAAGGTCGTTATATAGTGCGGCTTCCATTTAAACAACAAAATGTCGAGTTTAAAAATTTTAAATTAATCACAATGAAAAAGCTTGATCATCATAATCTAGATTCAATAAGAATGAATTTTTGAAAAGGAACTACGCTAAGGTAATCAAAGAATACGAAGACTTAAATCATATGGGGATCGTTCTAGAGAAGGAACAAAACGGAAACAAATCTTTTTTTCTTCCACATCACGCTGTCATTAGGCATGACAAAAACACGACCAAGATTTGAGTCGTATTCGTTGCATATTGTAAAGATTAAAATGGTAACTCCCTAAATGATGCTCTCATGATAGAGCTAACCCTACAGCCAGAATTAAGGCACTTACTGATAAGGTGAAGGAAATACCCTATTTGCTTGGCAGGTGACAGCATTAAGATGTACCGTCAAGTTAATGTGGCTGATCAAGATACATATTACCAACGATTGCTATGGTGTGATCAATGGAATGGTGAGGATGAGGATAACGAAAATGCAGAAGCTACTAGAAAATCAAAGGCAAGTATACAGGAATATCGTTTATTGCGACTAACATTCGGAACCGCTTCAGTGCCCTATTTGGCTGTAAAGATGCTGCAACAACTGGCTCGTTACGAAGGTGCACTGTATCCTGAAACAGCTAAAAAAATAGTTAATGATTTTTATGTGGATGACTTGCTATGGGACTGTCAAACAGTGGAAGAAAGATTACAGACTTATAGAGAATTGAATATAATGTTAAAAAAGGGAGGGTTTGAACTTCAAAAGTAGATGACAAATGACAGTGAACTACTGGAAAGGTTAAAAAAGGAGGAAGAAGGAAAGGATATAGGAGAAGGGATTAACTTAAAAACAGATAAGATAGATAAACTTTTAAGACTCACCTGGAATCGACGAACCAACGAATTTCAGTACACGGTGACACTTCTGTCGCAGACATAGCTAAATTATACGACCCCTTAGGTTGGCTTGCCCCATATATAATCAAAGCAAAGATTTTGAAGAGAAGAATGGATTACATACCGGAACGAGTTAGAAAATTTAAAACACTTTAAGTTGCCTCGTTCGATGAAAACCAAAGCTGACGATGTAGTGGTAGAACTCCATGGATTTTCAGATGCTTCGAATGCTGCGTATAGTGCAGTAGGGTATTTGCGAGCTGTTGATTTGGATGGAAATATTCACGTCAGTTTGGTTACCTACAAAACAAAAGTAGCACCAATTAAACAAATATTAATTCCTAAAATGGAGTTGTGTGGAGCAACATTATTAAGTAAGCTTCTGAAGGAGGTGTCTGAAGTTTTGAACATTGAAAGTTCTCATATTCATGCTTGGTCAGATTCAGAAGTGATTTTGGCCTGGTTGAGAGGACATCCAAGCAAATGGCAGACATTTTATGGAAATTGTGTCTCAGAAATTCTGAGTACACTCGATTCTAATCAACGGTCACATATTCCATCCAATCCAGAATCCTGCTGACTGTGCATCGAGAGGGCTAAATCCATCCGATTTATTGAAAAATACTTTGTGGTTTTATGGTCCATCGCTTCTTCAGGAAAAAACAGTAAAATATTCTAAACCAAAAAAGATGAAATTCAGTTGGAAATAAGAAAGGTTCACTTTACTAAAGTGGATAAATACTCATCATGGATCAAGCTACTAAGAGTTGTAGCTTATTGCAGGCGTTTTCTGTGTGGTAAAATAAGTCTGAACGCCGTCATAACTACTTTACAACACAAGAGTTAAAACATGCTACCGACACCTGTATTAGACGATACCAACGGGAACATTTTAAAAGGGAATTTGAACTTTTGAAAGCTAACGAATCGAATAAAATCAAGGGTCCTCTTAAACCTTCAAATCCGTTTGTAGATGAATCAGGGCTGCTACGAGTGGGAGGTCGTCTGGAAAAATCCCAATTGGACACAAACAAAAAACATCCGATTCTGCTTCCTAAAAAATCGCCTTTAACGGATTTAATTGTCTCTGATGTCCACACTACATGGAGGTCCACAGCTTATGCTTACATATTTGCAATGCAAATACTGGATTTAGGCTCCAAACTGTTGACCAAATCACATGTCGGAAAATGTGTGATATGTTTCAAGGATAGGGCAAAATCTGCCACGCCTTTAATGGGCCAGCTTCCAGCTGCCAGAGTAACACATTCTAAACCATTTAAATGCTGTGGAATTGATTAGGCAGGACCCATCAACGTACGGACAACAAGGAGCTGATACAAATCATATAAGGATACATATGTATTTTTATTTGTATGGCGATTAGGGCAATTCATCTGGAAGTTGTTAGTGATCTTACAACCGAAGGATTTCTAAGCGCGTTCAAACGATTTGTTGCTCGCCGTGGGCTCTGTACCGACATTTGGAGCGACAACGGCACAAACTTCGTGGGAGCTGCTAGAGAGTTGCGCACACTATTTGCATCTGAAAGGTCAGAAATCTTAAGAGAGGTGGCAGATTCCTTGGCTTCACACGGCACTTCTTGGCAGTTTATTCCGCCACGGACACCGAATTTAGGAAATTTGTGGGAAGCCGGAATTAAGTCTGTGAAAAGTCTACAGTCTTAATTCAGATTGAGGGCCGCCTGAATTCAAGACCTCTAACACAACTTCGGACAGACCCCGAATCATTGGAGTTACTAACTCGCAGCCATTTTTTGGTTAGAGAAACCTGGTTTCCTTACCTGACAACAACTTCAGCACTTTACGTAGGTGGCAACTCACCCAGAAGCTGATGCAACAATTTTGGCGACGATGGTCGCAAGAATACTTAAACCAGTTTTTACATAGGTATGGATGCTCTCAACAAACACCTGAACCGCAGTTAGGAGATATAGTGTTAATAAAAGAGAACGACTTACTCCCGAGTAAATGGCTTCTTTGTCGTGTGATAGCTAAACTATGAATGACTCCCTTTTTTTAATTATCTTCGTTGCACCACATTTAATTTCCGTATTTATTTCGACAACTTTAGTGTATCATATAATGATTTTTATTTCTTTATTTTTTTAATTTTAAATCAGATTAAATGCGGATATTATGGTAAAGTAAAGCAACAAGGAAAGGAATTAAAAAATACTCATTGGTAAAATGCTTGTTACAAAAATATGGAAAGTGTGAAAAAAATTATAGGTAAAAAAGAAAAAAAAGATATTAGCTAAAAAATAAATCCTATAAAATTGGTTGAAAATTGTTTAATTTCTTAAAATAAAGTTGAGGGGATTTGTGGGGAATTAAATTAACACAAGTGGCCGTGCAGTAGCGGCTCTGTGGTCTCCAATATCGCCTAGTAGGGGTTATAAGAGACGACAGGGGGAAATAAACCAGAAGATGGACAGCAGCGTCTTCCTAATAACAACAAAAATAAATAAGCTACGGTTGCCAACCCGCCTGCCAAGCAAGACATATATGGCAAATGTTTCTTCAATGAGGCAATCTATGGCGGAGCCCTACGTTCAACAGTGGACTTTTGTAGGCTGTAGCGGTAACGGTAGCTATTCACAAATAATGAATTAACTGATAATAGAAAAATCTTTAATAAGATCCTTGATTTAGCTAATGATCATGTCATTCGCCCGTAAGCACTTTACTGTACAAACAATGCAACTTTTAGGAGAGAAGCTGAAATAAATTTCAGGATATAAAAACTTCGATCCTTATCCAAGAAATTTTACTCCGATTCATTTCTTCTGAAAGGCACTTCCGAGCACGAAAGCATAAAAGAATTAGTGATGAATTTGCTGTTAGTTATGTACTTTCGTTCTTTTAAACCAACTTCCAAAAAGAGGAGGTACTCAACTCGACTGTCTTTTTAAAGTCTTTCTTTAATTTTGTTGCCCCAGAACTTGTTTTGTGTAAGCTGATGTTTCTCGAGTGGTCCCGTATAAATTTGATCAAGATCTGAGCAGTAGCTTTTGGGTTATCCTTAATTATTCGTATTTAATTGACTTCGAATACATTGATGATGTTCTCATTTTATTTATATTGATGTTACCGACCTCAATATAAACAAAGCGAGAAGTACTACTACTAATAGAGAGTACACAATTTTTATTTTAGCTCTTGTATGATATATATTTTTTGAACTTTAAAATTAAGTGTTTGTTTGCCTATTTTCTTGTTGACTAGTTTTATCGAGATTCATTTCAAAACTACTTTTTTTCTTCTCTTAGATTGGCACACAAAGTTTAAGCTTATGTTAATTTTGTAACTGCTATAATGTGTTTATGTGTGTACGAAATTGTTAGTTTATTGTTTTGATTGCCATGTGGGAGTTCCGTAGTGACAGAGGATTGTTTTTTTGTGTGCAGATTTTCCCCCGTAGAAAATGACAGACAGTTCTGTATCGGGGAAAAACGCTCTGGCTACCTCCCCTCCGGTCCGCCGCTGGTGGCTCATGTTGTTCTATGACACCAACCAGCAGCCGGCAAGGGGCCAATGTAAATATTTCTTTCTCAATTATATTATGTCAGATACATAATACATATATAATACACACATTATTATAATCAATTACAATAGGCACAGCATCATGAGACAAACATAAATATCGTTATCGGAGTTTGGTGCAGCGTTTTCTTTATGTAAGTCAGAAATATCTCGCGCCATTTCATATCATTGATAATTGGGTATTTTACGTCATGTAAAAATTATCAATAAATACATATTTATGATAGATTTTGTAAAAAGTAAACGAGAAATATTGATTTCTATTTATAAAAATGCATTATAAATTTTATATTTCAATTTTAAGAATAATTTCTTTTATGTATGCCACAAATCTGCAAAATGCTGTCCACCATATTAAAAACCGTCGTGACGTCACTCTCCGCTAGGAATAAAAGTATTCTGTGGACGTCACTTTTTAAGAGAACTAGCTAGTGTTGTAGTGAAAATTTTCAAGTTATTATTACGATTGTTGAGTTTTATTCCGAATTTTACTTAAAAAGGCATCATGGAAGACAGATTCGTAAAAGCAGAATGTACTAATTTACCAAGGATAAAAACATTGATGGTGGCAACATTTTTTGCATGCAATCCTGATTTTTGTTCTGCTGTGATGAGGAGTGTTAATACTCACATCAAAATAGGTATCTATTACTAACTTTGGTTTATACAATAATACCAGGTCAGAATGTATTTTGATAGTACATAGTAATTATTATCTACGATTACAATCATTAACAATCTTTGAGTATCAAAGTTAGCAATCGTTAGTTATAATATCAAAGATAACGTAATCTATTATAAAATTTGACTAGCAATACCTATAACCTCACGATGTTTTGTTTTGTATAAACGATGGTTAAATATAAGTCATACTTCCATCAAATGATCTTCACAGATATATAGTCTAGTTTTTGTATACAAAGTATTTGGGTATCATCTTGCTAGTTTTAACTAAGTATTGTTCGTATTTAAAACAGTTGGCACTTGAAACCATAACTTTCCCGACGTTCTCATGCACTTATTTTTACATTTAGGTACAACACACCAGTGATAAGATGATAACTCACTATTAAACATCCAAAAGTATTCTTATTCATTTGCAAAGTTGGCCAAATTCTGATACAGTGACGTCGATTTTTGGATTAAAAAAATTACAAAAAATTATAGTGGTTCATTATCACTCTAGGATGCATTTAAAATACTTTATGAAATTGGATGTAATATCTTATTGTAGAAGACATGTTGACGCTAACATTATTTCAGTCATTTCTTTCAGGATGTGTTTCGTAAAAGTATTTTAGGTAAAGGGAATAAGAACGTCGTCGTAAAGGTAACGTTGTATTTATAATATATGTGTGTGAGAAATCACACAATGAACACACACGTTCATTGTGTGACTTCATTATTACAATAAAATCGAAGGTAGACAAGGATAGAGTACCTATGAACAACAAAGACAGCAGCGTTTTTTTCCACTTAAACATTGCCGCAAAATACGACCAACAGCATGTACTGTGATGTTGTATTACAGATAGCCGTCCCATCTGTTGGAAACCTACCTTAAATTCCGCTTACCGGAACATTTTTATTTTTTTACTTTACTTGGAAAATGCCTACGCATACCGAGTTACGTCAGACTCGTATCGACTAAAACCTTATGGCGTTCCACCTTTGCCGCTTACTGGTATTAGGCTGCCACTTGCGAACTTTTTCTTCCCGATGTTTTTCGGTTTCTAGTCCAATGTCACTTTACTTTAGTGAAAATGACTCTGATTCTTCTCTAGATATCTTCTTCATGGTTACTTTCAGATCAATATTATCGTAACATTTCACAAATATATAATATAGGACTACGTAATGATACATAGTTAGCACATTTGAATTATTTGAAGTATGATGTCAAAGATAGGTTTATAAGTTTGATTAATTTATTTGTGTTATATGATGTTATATGATTGATTAGTCACATAAAAAATGAAGACATCTATAGAGATGAATTTTGAATAATTTTATGTAGAATCGAAATACATGAACAAATAGAATGTTTAGGGAGACGAGAGCGTAACGTGGTCATTTTGGTCCAAAAGGATTTTTTTAAAAGAAGGGCTGAAAGAAATTGCAAGCCATCAAAACTCAAATGGTATCCAACAAGAAATTAAACCCAAGTCCGGTCTAGGTATTTACGTCCTCATAAAAGAAAAAGTGATAAATTTACTAAAATTGATTTTAGCTTTTATTAATAAAAATTGTAGGCTTTTCGTTTCGACATTGTTCTGTATCAATACATTTTATCTTGTGTAAATGTAGCTTCTTTAATATTATAACACTAGCATTGCTTTTACAGTGTTGATTTAAAATACTCAATTAACCTTGTACTTTCTAACATTTTTGAAAACCTTTGTGCCCTCAAATTTTGGGCGTTAATATTAATTTTATCTGACATCAAAGACAGCAAAGATACAAGTTTATTTATAAAGAATTAGGGTATCTTCGTATTATTTTAGGCAAAGGTTGCAAGTGAAAGTGTAAATAAATGATGTATGCAAAAGAAATAATCAAAAATACGTGTAAAAAAACGTTATCTAGATTTTTTAAAAGTTCATAATTTATTAAATTATGCAATTTTAATATTGATTAAAGGCAATTGGTTTTCAAGATTTAGTAAATAAATAAAGGAAATTAAACCACAATACAGTTTGATTAAAACTAATTTTAGGGATTCTATCGCGTTTATTTATCTATAAAAGTAGTTTAAATCAATGTGTAGTGTTCGCGTAAATATACGAAATCCTCCAAATACAGTTTATTAAATTTTGCTTAAATTTGTTTATTCGTTTTTATAAGCTACTGAAAAACATTTGCGGCAGTAGCTTAAGATCCATCCCACATTTCGTCCTCGTGACAATGATATATGCTAAAAATATTTTGTGTTTTATAATAAGTGACATGGTAACAATGTGGTGTAATGTACCGTGTTTACGTCAGACAAAAAAGACCCAGACCAACAATGAAGAGCAACGTAAAAGGCGCGAGGCGCCTGGTTCTGGTCTGGTCTTATCAAACTTAAAGTTACAACTTATATATTGGTATATATAGTAACCGTCTACACAAAATAAATCTTGACAGATTGTACGAACATACTGTGGGTATACTTTCGGAGGTCGATATCTGTAGTTGTAGTGTTAGGACAGGGCGAAAAGGTAAATACTTACCTGGTTGGAACAAACACATTCGCGAGGCGCATGGGAGGGCTTGACGTTGTTTTAAAAGTTGGTCAATACATGGCAGACCCGGCTCTGGTCACGCATATAATGAAATCTGTGAATCGAGATGCATTTTTAAAGCTATATTAAAATGGTGCCAAAATAATCAGACACCACAAAAGAAAGAACTTCGGTCAGTTTTGGAAAGCCGCCAACAAAATGAATCGTATGTTGAGCCTTCCCGTGAGTGTCGGGAGCTTGTGATCTTAGTGATATTGCCAATGTATTCAGAGAATAATTTAGAGTGGAATCACCACTGGGACCGGCGAGCCGCTGGTGTCTGATGCTGAGGCAGGTAGTCCAAAGCATAGTGTATTTTTTACCGCCAACGATGTAGCTAAATCGTATATATATAAATATAATTCATGCTTATTAAATGCTCAGTGAGGGGCAAGTCGCCGGGGCCAAGGGTTTTATCTTTGTGGTTTAATTTGTGTATTGGGCATTCATATCTTCCTGACAAATTGATGCGAACTATTGTTATTCCTATTCCAAAAAACAGGACTCATGACGCCTCCGACGTGTCCAACTATAGGCCCATTTTCCTTGCTTCTGTGATCGCTCAGGTACTGGACAGTTTACTTAACAGGTTCCTGAATAAGCACAGCTTGCTCAGTGATGCCCGATTTGGTTTTAGACCAGGCCTTTCCACCGAGAGTGCTATCTTGTGTCTCAAACAGACTGTCCAGTATTACACACCAAGGAAGACACCTGTGTTTGTTTGGTACCTGGACCTATCAAAGGCGTTTGACTTAATAGCTTACCAACGCCTGTGGGATAAGATGAGATCTGAGACTAGCCTGCCCGAAGAAGTTATATTGCTCTTTCAGCACCGGTATAGCAACCAAAAGAACAGTGTCAGATGTGCTGGTTCGCTCTCAGAAGAATACAGATTAAAATGCGGAGTGAGGCACGGTGGTCTAAGCTCTCCTACGCTCTTTAATTTATATATGAATAGGCTCCTGGATTAGCTCATTAGTACCGGTATTGGTTGCCACATAGACAGAGTTTGTGTTAATAACATAAGTTATGCAGATGATATGGTGCTGTTGAGTCTATCAAGTGCTGCCTTAAAAAAATGTTAACCATATGTGAGTCATATGCTGTGGGCCAGGGGCTAAAATAGAATGCTGTCAAGAGCGAATTCGTGATGTTCAAACCGGACCACAAGCGATACACTAATGTGCCACTTTTTAAGCTCTGTGGAACCCCTTTGAAAAAAGTTGAGACCTTTAAGTACCTGGGCAACTGAAGACCCGAAAGGCAACCAGGATGTTGAGAGGGAGCGGAGGTCGCTGTCTGTCCGCTGTAATATGTTGGCGCGCAGATTTGCTAAATGTACTGACGAAGCAAATATTACACTTTTCAAGGCTTACTGTCAATCATTTTATATGTGCAGTATGTGGGTTAACTTTACGCAGAGGGCATACAGTGAATATATGCCCTCAAGATTGTTATTTACATTTCTATTACTTTCTTCAGCGACGAGTTTCGCCGAATTTTTCCTCAAACGCATAGACATTTTCCACAAAATTGTTATTTACATTTCTGTACTTAGGATTGCAGTGCCAAGAGCACTGAAAACGATTTTGTGATTTCATCGGATCGTTGATTTCATTAGGCGTGAGCTCTTCAATTCAACGTGAAGAATCTGTATGGCTCTCACTATTCGGTGATCGCTACTAGTTTTTACCCTTGCAATTACGGAGGCAAAATGAACTAGATTGAATTCTTTTTTATAAGAAAACTGTAAAAAGGGTTATTATAATATTAAGAAACTCATGAACTTTAAAGTAACTCTGAATGAGGTAATCGCCAGCATTCATCTACATCTACATATTTATACTGTAAAATTTTATATCTAAAAAAGTCTTGGTTTTTTGCTGATTCTTTATCAGGCCACAGGTTTTTTCCAACTCAGTGGTAAATTAAAAAAAAGTCGGGTTAAAGACATTTATTTCGCTGGAAGAAAACATTGTTCACTTATAAACACATTAAGCAGATTATTCCCAGTTTTCATTGCTTCGACACAGATTTATGACACTATGTGCTGATTGCTTCAATACTTACATTAATTCCATCGAAGAGAGATTTAAAAACAATAAATTATTTCGAATTTTTGTTAATAATCGAAAAGGTAAAAGTGGAATACCTAACATTATGACTTATAAAAAAATGAAATATATCAGAGGGTATCTGCGAATTCTTTTCTAAATTTTTCAGCCCCGAATATGAAAACAGACAGCAGTTACAGCAAGAGAATTTTAGTAGCCAATCTACTAAGCGCAATCCTGAGATTACTTCAAATTTTTTTTTATAGGATAGGGTGACAAACAAGCGCACATTCTACCTCGTGGTAAGTGGTTACTGTGGCCCATAATCATCTACATCTATCCTCAATTATGAATTTAAATGCAGATGCGTTGTCACCCCTGAGGACTATAATGGAATGCCTCATTTCCAGTAAAAAGTGTCTCCGGTTCTCTATACTCACCATACGAAATACAGCAGCATTAGGCTACTATTTCACGCTGGTATTCTGTGAGAGCGTGTTCCCTCCCCGGTCAAGCCGACCCATTCGTGCTACAACTATACTTCTAATATAACTGCAGCATGGCTCTACCACGTAT
>DWHP01002644.1:0-14218 GCA_018247895.1 Parnassius honrathi
AAAACAGCATAACGAAATAAAAAGCTATAAAAAACAAGTGGTAGAGGTACTCTATACGCGTAAGCGCTGGCTGACCTAGCGACGGTACTGACAGTTCGACTACGTCACCAAAATGGCCGCAAGTCGTAACATCAACGTGCGGGGCTTGTACATCATAGGTTATGTGTACCTATTGTTTTTATTGGAATGTTGTGTAGGTAAATAGCGCAGGCGGTGATCTTTACAGTGATTACGTCACTCGGGCGCATAGGGTATCCATGAATTTACGGATGGTGTCGGACAGAAACTTTTTAAATTTTATGAAAGAAAATAGCGTTTTTTTTTAAAAATCGGTTAAATAATAATTTCAATAATAATTATATTAGTATTATTATTAAATTGCGGAATATATTTTGCTGCATTAGCGGCGATAATTAATATACATAACAATTTTTCACCACGAGAAACAGACGTGAGGGAAATAAAATAAAATTTGTAATTGTTTTAATGACGTCCATCATTTTTGATAGCGTTATTTCTTTCTATTTGCATAAAGCAGTCATCAAGTAAATTACACTGGATACCTGAATTAACCTCGAAATAGACTCTCAAACGACGGAGAGCGCCACCTAAAAGCGTAATAACAATCAATGAACGTTTAATTTCCATCCGCAAAGTAATTAAATCGCCAACGTCACCTAGTAGATTTTACGAGCGCATTAAGCCGTTGGCAATTATTTTCATACTAATATAGACAACGAGCAATAACTTAACCATTATTAACTGTAACCCGAATACTAGCCAAGAGTTGTCCAATCCTTACAATTATTAAACCGTAACAGAACACAAATGAACATCGGTCTTTCCTATAGTATATAAGGTTTAAACATAATCGCATTTTTTACAGCTGGATTGAAGATCACAGTACCACACCTCTTGGATCATTAGGGCTTCTTTCCGATAGAGTTTTCTACCTTTTCCCATATTTCCCTCTCACGAGGCCCACAAATAAGGCGATAAAATCTCGTACGACGACGCCTACTATACAACAATTTTCTTATAGTCCGTTCACGTTAAGAAAATAGTGAGTCATCGTTGTCCGCCGGCCTGGCCACGCCCCTCAGCCAATTAAAATGCAACAAATTAGAATGTCGAGCTCACAGTGACCAGTTGAAGTCTGGCCACACCTTTAAGTCACACCTTTACCCTGTAGTTGCAGACTCACTATTTTCTTAACGCGAACGGACTATAGTTAATTGTTCATCATTCGCACAGCAAAAAAATGGAATAAGTTGCCAGCGTCTGTCTTTCCATCTGAATACAATGTGTCTTCAGGGCAAGAGTTAAAAAGCTTTCGTTAAGTCAGTGCACTTCACCATCTTAGGCTACATCACCACTTACCATCAGATGGGAGAGTAGTCAAGCGCTGGCTTTCAATACCTAAAAAAATATTTGTTTTTTTTAAAGTATCAACAATGCCAGCAATTATGATATTTTTATGCGTCACAGCTTAAAACCTTAGGCACTGCGCTAACCAATAAAAATTAAATTACAAAATTTTATATTATCTAGAATCGAAATCAAGAAGTTATAATGCATTTAGATCAACAGACAGTACAATGTCTAAAACTTCGACTTCGAATATTAATATTCGCGTCTGCATCAGCATCAGTACATCAGCAATCGGTTTACAAAGCCTTTCTGAGCATCGTAAGTCCCCCTAATTAATAAACCTAACACCAATAATGATGGCAAATATTTACAGATGAATCCATCTCCATTGTTCGAGAACCAATGGACACTAGAATAAATTTAGTATTAATGCAAGGATTATTTGGAGTCCAAAACTCTTATAAGATGAACACAGATCTGAACAAATAGTTTGCATAAAACAGCTTTTACTATGTTAAACAACCTAAATGTACATTATATACAGCTTGAGTGCCACTTTATCTTTACCGTCATATATAGCTATCAGCCACGCCCAGCATTATGAAATGAGTTCATTTCATTACCCGTGAACTATCGAGTAATAGTAACATAGTAATGTTGAAGCAAATTGCTTGCGAATTGCAACACGCAGCCCGACCACGCGAGCTTTCAACCCTTATAATATATTAATAATTGGTATAACATCCTACGAAGCGATAGATATTTCAGAAGATCCGCATCGTAAGCTTCAAGATAAAATTAAAGGATTCATCAAAATTTGTTTTTTGTAATATTAAAGCATTGGTATAAAGCTATGGTATGTAATAATCCATTGTTACCGTTTCTTAAAGTTTTTCGAAAAGATTTCAGAAATTTTACATTGAAGATTTTAAGATAAAGAATAATAAATACAAAGCTCAATAGTCAACAACAATCCTTCAAGTTTATTTAGTTTTATGTTATAAGTTATTACAAAGCACTCCACTCTCTTACAAGTCTCCAAGCAAAATTGTATCGTGGAGGCACCTTTAACATAAATATTTGTAAGCCATAAGGAGAGCATGAGAAAATTGCGGGATTATAACCGGTGGAGAAAATGAGTACTAGAAAAAGATAAGATAGAACTTGTTACAACAAATCCAATGCAGACAACGTGCTTGTCAACTTCGTCAGTCATTAATTCAGTCATCGTTTTTGTTTACTCAGTTAGGACAAGCAAGGAAGAGTATTTTACTATAAAGCTGAATATAATAAATTGTGGCGAGTAATGTTGCTGTTTGTTTCCATGATTAATATTTTTGGTGTTAACTTTAAATTACTTCCATAACGTTACCGAATTGTGACTGGCTATTATTATAGTATAAGCAAATTGTAATTGCTACGCTGAATTCGTAGTGCATTTTGCTGTTTTCATGTGTCATATTTAATTGCCTAAGCGAGAGAACAAGTTAAACTGATCCTTCACACTGTATTTTTTTAACAATAACCTATTAACGTGATTCTTTAGGAACCCGCATAACAGCACCTCAGCCAAATATTAAAAATTAGTTCAAATTGATGAACTTACTTATGAGCTTGCTACTTTAATTGCATTCATCACTCTAATCATAAAGCGCCTAAGAAATGCAAAAATTGAAGCAGCAATTACATTAGTAATAATATTAACACATAATTCAGCGGCCAATTATAGATTTATCAATTTTTAAAATGTTGATAGAGATGGTGAGTATCATAGGACAAGGACAATCAACGATGGCCCTCAGCTAATCTGTAATCACCAGACGGTTTGAATGAAATTTCACGCTGCCAGCTCTGCAACAAATTATGTCACTTACTTCTAAGCACTAAAAATAAGTATATAAGCGTGAAACGGCTTCATCAATACTGAGGTTAATGGAACCATTAAATCGCTATGACTAATTAAAATTAAACGTGGATAACAATTTTTAACACTACTATTACGTGGTAGAGCCATGCTGCAAATAAGTCATAATCAATCTGTAAATAGTAGGAATAGACACAAGTGACTGACTCTGTAGTCTACACAGTCAGTCTCTATGAAGTCAGTAATTCATTCATGAGGCAGTGCATATACGCTTTTAAAGCAAAATTTCAGAAAATATATTATCATACTACTATTTTAAATATTTACGACAAAAATGATAATCTTTCACCTTGCTTATCTCGAGAACAAATAATGATATAGATGTCGGACTGGTTTTATTCGATGCCCAATTCAGTGTCTTAATTAGAACTTTGTGAATTTTTTTAAAAAACACGTCCACGTTGAAATTCAACAAACCAGCGATAAATTGTGGTTTTGGAAGGGGCTTCATCACCAAATGCAGAAATCATCCGGTCAACACACTGTTTTTGTGTTAAACCACTTCGAAAGTCATAATAAATCATCGCTCTTGAATTTTCTCGAGTCAATTCCATTTTCTCAACGACTAAACAAGTTTGACAAAACCTTGTGACAAGACCGAGAATCTTTTTTAAATAAATAAATGGTATTCGATTTTTAAAACCAAGGAGTTTTCAATTAAAAAGATTTTAATATGACAGGAACAGTGGAAATATTCCATTCCCGATACTTTTAGTGCAGCCTATGTAGTAGGTACTTCACATTACGTTTATGATTCAAAGACAGTGTGATCACAACTATAATACGAGTACTTAATATTTTCCAAATTCGCGTGCAGATGAAGTTGTAATACTTATTACACAGTCTGTAAATAATAAAGTCAACTAATTTTTCGTAATTCTGACGGGTAAATACAAGGAGATTGTTTACTAACCACGCTAGTGACTGACATTATAAATAACTCAAATCAAGGACTTGAGAAAAATAACCACAAAGACTGGACCGGAAGACGACGCGCGCTCGAGATCGGTAGCCGTTGATTAATTGACTCTGTACAGAGGTGTGGCGTAGAGTTATTAAAAATTAAACTAGGTTATTACTGCAATTTTATGTCGTATTTTATGCGTGTTGTTTTGGCATATCAATACAAATAACATATTCTGAGATAACTGCAATAAAATTTTACGTGATAGAGCCACGTTTCAGCTATGTTAACTATACATTGTTTGGCCTTCGTGAAGCAGCAGAGTAATGCTGCTGTGTTTTGTATGGTAGGTATAGAGAACTGAAAACTTTTTTGACTGATAACGAGGCGTTCCATCTTAGTCGTCCGGGATGATACAGCAGCTGCATTTTGATTCCTTATCGATTATAGATGTAGGTGTCTATTGCCCATAGCATCCGCTTTCCGTTAGATGAACTAAGTGGTCATTTGTCAACCTATTTTATATACAAAAAACTTCCGGTTGTATTTTTATTTAAACATAACCCTAAGTTTTCTTTAAATAATGAGTGTTATTATTTAAAATATACTGTATACATTTTTGTTTTATGTACGAGCACAAACTCCATATTTATTATATGACTACATATTAAACTAACTATATGTTTCTGTATTCACAATTCGGTAGTAGGTAGCCGCGTCGTAAATGAATGTAAGCGGCAATTTATTACGAAATTAGTATAATTTTACGCAATTAGTAGATAGCTGTTTCACAATGAGTTTTAATAGCGTTTATTCACCGTTATTACCAAACACTAGTGTATTACTAACTCGCGGGTTGGCGCGGGAGGGTGTGGGTGTGTCGGCTCAGTCAAAGAGTCCTTTGATGTTTGCCGGCGGCTTAATGCACCGCCCGCGGGGCGCGCTCCGCTCATCATTAGCAATTTCCCTGTAATTTGTTATCTTTACCGCTATTTATTTGTACGATTTCACGGTTGGAGTGATGGTTCGCGCCTCGCACTGCGCCGTGCTACCGACCGACGGCTATGTGGACCGTGTGGCCGGTTTTATTTTTATTATGTGAGCGTTAATTAAAATATGTTAATTAAAATTTTTGATTTTTCCTTTTTGAAGCGGTTAACATTTTCGTCTTTTGCAGCGTTCACTTTAGAGCATTATAACAACGAATGTGTACGAAAGACGTTCGCTGATTATGTTGACGCGATTAGAACAGATTATTGCAAAAATAAAAAAAATTTAAAAGTAACCTTGCTACATAAGCAAGTACACACAATAATTATAAATACTTTACATGGGACTCTCAATATTGAATATATGAATATTTGATGTATATTTAAAATTAATACGAGTAGTTTATAATTTTTTTTTAAATAATATTGAAGTAATAATCGCACTAACAGTAAGAAGTGGCGGTACAGAAAGAAGAAAAAATTTATTCGTAGCTACCACAAAATACTGCACAATAAATTCAACACAAAGGAAAAGTATCTTATAATTATAAATGTTGGCATGACGCAACGAAAAGGTCACCGACTAAGCATAAGTTTACATCAACATTCACTGTCCAGTGGTCAAAGCGCGACTACTAATCATGAGGTCCCGGGTTCGCATCCCGAGTTGGGCCATGAAAAATTAGTTCTTGTGTTTGTGTCAGGAAATTCTTAGTAGCAGTCCGGGCTCGGGAAGAAGTTGGTGTTTCACCCCCGTGACTCGGAAAGCACGTAGCCATTGGTCCTGCTACTGATCTTTCTGCGCTCGTGTCGGGATTATGAGAGTGGACTTGTGCTTACTCATATGCTCGGGCACAAGTCCTTACAGATCCTTCTGTCCTGTAAAGATGGCGAGTTTCCGTTACGCCCAGCCGCCGTGACCAAACTTTAGCTCGAGAGGACATTATTAAATTTACAGTAACATTGGTCAGAAATTCAACATGTATTCCAGCAATCAACTTCACAACTTCAACCAAAAAAGGTTACAGGCTCGTTCTAACAGCCCGTCAATATACCGGCTTTTGTAAAGTAACCCGTACTATAAATGGAGAAGAGTGCTGAGTGCGATGCTGCTTCGCCAGAAATAGGTAAAATGGTGGTGTTAATCCAGACAGACTTGTAGAACAATAAAGGAGTTCACCATCACCAGACCATCAATGCTGAGTAGAATTTAAAACTATGGCCCCTTTTCCCATTTACGATTAATTCTTGTTACAAATGGTCGCAAAAATGTTGCTTTGTCTAATTGACGAATCTAATTGAAGTTATTAACGCTTGTCACAACATTAATTTACTGACCATTAAGGTGGATAACATCCTCGTTCCGGCAATCGAGGTAAAGCGAATAATCAAATTTTGCTGCAATTTAATGAAGTTGACTAAAATGATCAAGGTATATGGCCTACTTATGTAAATAAATTTTAAGTGACTGCTATCACTAAACGAAAATAAATACCATACAGTGTAATATTTTGAAATAATAATATTAAGGAATATGCGAGGGTTTCGTCAAATATCTACGTCAGCTGCAAATTAACTGGCGTCATGCAGACTGACTGGCAAACCAGGCTCAGAAACAGAGTAAGTTATTAGTGGCTTGGACGACTTAATGATGACTTGAAATCAATCAATTCTGCCAGACCCAAATTCCACAAACTGGTGAGGTGGATGAAGTTAACGTTACCAGTGCAAGGGTCTCAGCTCCGCGCTCGCCGACCTGCTTGCCTATTTTAATCAGTATGGATAACTCTTTAAAGAAATGTGTGCCTCCTAGCGCGTTATTAAAAAGATGTGGGCAGTTGTTTCAAAATAGGATGACGACGAAAATGTATTTCGGTATCCTCTAAAATTTGCTGCTTAGATTTTTTTTGTTTTATATATTATAGGGGTGACAGACAACCACACAATCCAGCTGATGGTAAGTGAGTGCTGTGGCCCATAGACATCTACATCTATCCTCAATTAAGAATAAAAATACAGATGCATTGACACCCCTGAGGACAAAGACGGAATGCCTCGTTTCTGTCTGCTTTTCTCAATTTTGTATCATATTACCCGTATAATCTCTTCAATGTGTTTAAAAAGAGAACAGATAGCACGGATTCTGTCAACTGTTAATGTGATTCATGTTCTAATTTAAATATATACTTAATGTATAAGTGGGTTAACAATTTGATTTTTACGAAACCTTTCATTTCTACAAGTAAAAATGATTCGAGCACAAAGTCGACTTGGCAGTAAGTGAAAGCTGTTGCTCATTGAAACCTATGGCTTACGATTCAAAATCAAAAAGCAGATGCGAGCCACCCCTGGGGACAGACGATTAAAAGCAAATGATTTATGATTAAAGCTATGGCTGAGTTACTAATGCGTTACGCATATTGTAAGAGTAGCGCGGCTTGCCGTCTGTTGCAACAATTGGTCCCGCTTATTTACTCGAGGACCGTCCTACACACCAGATGTTTTTCTTTATAAAAATTCATTCAGAGAGCCATCGTACATTCTTCTAGAAATCTGTTTATTTGAATTTTAATTGAAAACAGGCTTTTGACTAAGTTTCTCAAGTATTAAATTAGAGAATTCTGTATGGGAATTTACTATTGTAGTGCTGTGATGAGCTAGTTCTTAACTGTCGTAATTTTATATTATTATTTTCGCTGCTTAAACTTTTACAATTTCGTTCGAATAGTGGCGGCATGTGAATTACTGTAATAAATTTCCAAACTGGAATTATTAATATAGTTCAGGAGGAATCGGCGCATGAGTACCGAAAAATATTCCACCTCAATTTTGTATGCGACTTTCTGTATATTGTCCTACTGATGATCAATATAAATGCATATTGCCATAGGGCAACTCGGTGCCATATTGTTTAAACCGAAATTGTTTAAACAATTGCAAGGTGCTGCTATTTTCAAACGGGACAATTTTTTTTAATATTCTTTGATAAAATACGAATAAAAAAGGTCCTATGACGTTTACGATTAAGTTAATATTTTTGGAGATATAAATTTTTAAATGTTTGAAAAATCCCGAATTTGGTTACTTTTGACCTATCAAAAATATATAAAGAAAAAGAATAAAATATAAAAGATTTAACTTATTCGACTGAAAAGTCGTCGCATTGTTGTTTAATAGGAAACTAGTAACACGAATAATAAAGGCGGCCGAAATATTTTATTTTTGTAAGAACCCACTACTTAGACCTTATTGTGTCTTCAGAACTTCAGATAAACCTATTTTACTCAAGAAGTAGCTTAGATGGTTGATACCTAAATAAACACAAATTTACGCAACCTCTTTCATATTTTCTTTTGATTGTAGATCAAAGTGATACAAATCTAATAACTTTAAATGCAACAAGATGATTGTTTGTTTAGCGTAGTAATGAACTATCGGCGTGAAATCAATCGGGCCGATAGCGGGGCGTGAGAGCGCGCGGAGATCAAACGAGACCCGCCGGCGCCGCCCCAGGGCTGCCCTTTTTTGCACAGCATAATTATTTCTGTATAAAATAACACTTGTTAAATTCACGGAAAACAATCTGTATTTTGTAGTGTTACTTTGAGCAGAAATTCTCCGCGACAACTGTCGCTCGTCACTCTATTCGGGCGCTGTCATCTGAGCCTGGTCTAGTTAAGTTTAGTACTTGTTTCATCTGAGTTGTATTCGTCGATTTATTTTTGCAACGTAGTTTAGTGCCTTTTCCGATGAATTCAAAAATTCCAATATTTTTCATAACCTGAAATCAGTACCTACCGAGTAAATAAGCCGTGAGAACTAAGAAGAGTCTGATTGGAGTTTCTTTGAGTGCTACTCGTAAATTAGAACGATAGATATATCACCAAAAATCACTGTCGTAAGCTCGTGAGTCACCTGAATAAGTCGACTCGCTGCTTGCCGCATAATATCGTTATTTCATCCAATGGATTAACTTTAGAACCTTCCATCGCTAACCGTTGTCGGTTCGGTAAGTTGTTTAAGCCGCCCAATCTCATTTCAACTCTTTTGAGCAATATCGGATATTATGGATCTCCTGCTGATATCTTCGTTACGAAATTTATCGTATCGTTCGTTATATTACGAAATTATCGTGTAGAATAACACAGTCCATATATTTTTAAGGAATGCTTTTCGCTGTATATATTCAGGTGTTTATGGATGACATTTAACGAGTAACTGTGAATATAAGTTGTATAGGAGATTTATTATTTATCACGAAGGTGTGATAATAATTAAAAAGTCCCACAGTAATTTTAGACGTTTTGCGTATAAGTAATAAAAACTTAACTTTCCAAATGGTTGAAAAAAAAATATAAGTTGATTTGACTTTGGCAGCCCTACGCTTTAAATTTGCGGACAGAAAGTTAGTTGAATATAATCGAACTCGCTGGTTTCAAATGCACATGTAGCTGCGTGCTACATATTACATAGAACGGTATTATACGTCTGGTTTCTGATGAAGTTAATGCTGTTAGCCTTTTGGCTTTTACAGCTTCATAGGTTTCGGGGTCCGTGGTCTGAAATATATTTTTAATTAGAATAGAATAAGTAGGAACGCTTTCTGGTTGATGCCTTAATGTTTTAAAGGGTTTCTTTTTGATAAAACTATAGACATCCGTTACTTGCGTACGGGGATGGGAAGGGATGGGTGCAGGAGAAGCCCCTCCACCCTTGCGGAAATATACAGTTTATGTGTAATGATTTTTTTTTGTAAAATCATAACCTCACAAGGAATCAAACACACAGGAATTTTGACAAAAAAATACTTCTGCAACATCTTCGGCGATACGGAAAGTGCAACCCCTTCGCCATTACGTAGCAAATCGCAGGCACCCATGCTCACCTCCGAAGTTTTGGCTTATTGGTCGCCTTCAGCGACCATCCTCAACCACTACAACTTGCACAGGTGTCTGCAATTTGCTACGGTGGGCGGGGGCTATCTCTCCCTCCGCGCCCACGGCTTTACAAAAACACGCTAGGGGTAGATTAGACAAGACTACGGTGGAGTCAGGACGTGCTATGTATAAAGTCAGATTGCCCTAAACTCTGCTATGACAGTGGTAAATGAAACAATGTAATGTCAATTTTTATAATTTTGTTTCCTGAAAAGCCTCTTGACTGCTCTCAACTGCGACTCAATTTGTTGTACACCGCCTTCGGACACAAATGGGGTCCGAGTGATTAAATTTTTTATAGGTGTATCCGTGTGAAAAAAAAAACAAATTGACATATTTGCGTTTCGTTATATTCAATTTTTAATGAAATTTATTTTTATTGTAATTAATTTAAAATGCATTTCCGACATCTAAACACGGTGTAGGTTGAAGCTTAACCCTAACAAGCCTCCTAAACTAAAAACATTATTAAAATCCGGACGTTTATAGCCAATCCTTGTTTTTACTATCTGATAAGTCTGCGAATAAATTTGTAATGTTAGTACTAATTGTGCTTATAAGTATAGAAATGGGGAACTTACCTGGGGTTTCGTCATTCATTAAGCTTGTGACTTTTAGAAGTTGAAGAGGATATCGATTACGACGATATAAAGACATTAACTTGAAACTAATAGCATACTGTCGACAGGTACATTGACTATTACTCCATACGTGCCAGACAGTGAAGGGCGGCGGCTCGCACGCTCTCAGCAATTGTCGGCCGGCTGTTTGGTAGTTGCGATTTATGATGTTTGACTTGAACCCGGGGCAACCTCTCACTTCGGCGTACTGTTTGTCATTGTGTACCAGGCTTGTGTTTATGTTATGTTGAACTGATTTTAAATATCTATATCTGCTCTATAATTTCATCACCATTGAAGCTTAACAAAGTGAACGACACGAGTGAACACAAGCCTCGAGCGAGGATTGCCTCATTAAGGGGAAATTTGCCATAGTTGCCACGCTTGGCAAGCGGTTTGGCAACCGCTATTTTATTGTTTTTAGTCGTTATTACGAAGATGCTACTGACCATCTTGTTTCCCTTTATCGTCTTATACGACATCCACGGCATGATATGGGGTAGCGGATATTCTTACACCATCACTACGCGGTACACAGTGGGTAACCGTAGTTTTTCATTTTCTAGTTGTTATTAGGGAGACGCCCATCGCGTATTTTGTTTACCTCTTTCATCTCTTGCGAAATCCACGGGGCGATACGTTGGATATTATTACACCGCCACTTCATCGATGTATTTGTTGTTGTTATGTAAAAATAAAACATTGCGAAAACAAATAGGGCAGGAGGGTGGTACAAGTAGTGCAATAATATCGGCAGTCAAAGCTCGCCACAATATTTATCGGCGGCGCTGTATCAATGCGGCACAAAGCGACTCCGGAAGCGCACCTCGCCCGCCGCGCCACCGCCACACGCTGCCGCAAGTGTAAAGCGGATGCGGACTGATTGTTAAGTTTGGCTACATTTTATGTCGACATGAAGCATGAAGGAATGGTCCTAATTAAATGAACTTTATTAAATTTTGTCAGGGTGGTTGTATTATTTTTGTGTTGATGTAGAACGAAGAGTAAAATGCGTGATACAGAATAAATGAGGGTCTTAATTTTATTATTGGAAGTCATAATGAAAGCTGTGGCTATCTTAATGTATAAAAGTGAAAGTTGGGAGGCCCCAAAGAAGCATGATGGTAAAATAAATATTGTAAATATGTGGTCACTAAGTTAAGGGGGGGGGGGGGTGAATGTATAATAAGAAACTAAGTAAAGAATGCTTCGATGGCTTCGACAAGTGGAGAGAATGACGGAGAAAAGAGTGACAAAACGCTGCAGAAGTGAGCGGTGGCGTTGGCAATTAAGGAGAACTTTATCGACCATATTGGCGATGTTTTGAAGATTGAAATTACGAGTACCTTAAACCCACGAGCATGTAGGCGTAGATATATGGATGTGAGAGAAGCGAGAGGGTGTCTCAGGGGTCAGGAATCAAGATCGTGCCATAGTCCCTAAGGACTTTACTCAAGCTGAGACTAATCTCTGTCTAACTTCTGAGTAACGGGCGTGAGACTTATTTATGTATGTTAATGTGAAAAAACAAATCTTTTAAGTTTATTTTGCTTGTCACATGTTCCTACAAGTATCCGTATTATATTGTCTACGTTTGTTATTTCCGTTTTCCTTAGTATTCCTAGTGGTATTTTTTTAATTTATGTATTGAAAAATCGTATTACATTGTTTTCAAAATGAATCACTGACACTGTAACGTCAGGTAACTGGCTTGGTAAGTTTGCATCGAGTACAGCACATGCTATTTGATGCAAAACTGAAACAATGGAAACTGGAAAATTGGTTAAGATTTAATGGTGAGGTACATAAATCTTATTTTCGTATGTGGTAGAGCTACGCTGCAGCTACAATATGGTTGCAACACGAATGGGTCGGCTCGACTGAGACGGGACACTTTCTCATAGAATACCAGCGTGAAATGGCAGGTTAAATGCAGCTGTGAGTGTTGTGCGTTCGTATGGTGAGTGTAGAGAACCGGAGACACTTTACTGGAAACGAGGCATTTCACCTTAGTCTTACGCATCTTTATTTTGATTCGTAATCGAGGATAAATGTAGATGTCTATCGGCCACAGCATCCATTTACCAATAGGTGGACTGTATGCTCGCTTGTCACGCTTAAACTGTAAAAAAATCACAGTCGACAATTATGTTCCAATATTTTATCACCTGTCCAGTTAGCAAGTTCTTTTCATTCACTATATTCGGCGAATATAAGCTTGCACAGTTTTCTAAAACATCGCTATTTATTATGCCTTTAAACCAAACATCTTATCTTGCCCATTGTTGACTGCCTCTATCACTGGATTCCTTTTTACACAGAGCCTTTGACGCCGGAGCTTTGTTTGCCAGAAGATCAGAATGAGACGCCGGCCCCGAACCGACGCGTGCCTTCCATTTGCGGCGGCTCAAATCGATTCTCATAAAGTTTCTTGTAAAAGAATACAGGCCATTTTTATTTTGTATCGTTTAAGGTTAAGTAGAGTTATCTTAATTACGTTTCTATTATTACTGACTAGGCTTATATCGAAAAAAGTTATGAATACTTTTTAAAAAATGCGATTAGGCTTAACTCAAATGCAAATAGAAAAAATACTGAAGAAAGTGAGGATAACAGACAGAATTGAATCAGAATATTAATGACGAAAATGCAAATATTTAAACTATGTCTTATGATAAAAATTTAGATGACAAAGACCCGAAGATTCTTTAAAAATATCAATTATTGGCTCCAACTAAAGAAATTAATTAACATGATAATTCAAAACAAAATGACGAAATATGCAGTTTCTGCAACGTGTAAAGTAAGATTAAGCTACAGCCTTGCTACTACAGAAACGGATTTGACTTTTGATTCTATTAATGAATTTGAGAAATTTAATGTTTAAATTATTTTAAATCTATTAACTTGAAACGTGCAGATCAAGTATCAACTAGATAACCCAGATGTGGTTTGACTAAAGTATTATATATTGAAAAGTGTTATATATACGGCGAACACGATAATGAGGGCATCGAATACAACCGTAAAGTGATCATCGAATACAACAGTAGAGAAGATAGTTTCGATCTTATTTAGCCTTTGCCTTCCATGACAAGGTTTTATCTAGCACTAAGCCTAAATAAATATCTCTCTTCGGCTGACTCGTATATCCTATATGTAGAGTTGTCAATGGTGAGAGGGGAATAACTGCAAATGTTTTTGTTTTTGGGTTTAAATATCGTGTACGAGGTTTTAGAAGTATTATTTGTTAGCAAATTGGATTGGAACCATTTATGTACTATATTTAGATCTACTTGGGCTCGTGCGATAACTTCATATATGGAACGTCCAAAGTAGAAAATACGGGTATCATCTGCATATAAAGAAATTTCGCCATTTAATTTAAGATCTAAGAAAAAATATAGTTGTAGCACGAATGGGTCGGCTCGACCGGGGAGGGACCACGCTCTCACAGAATACCAGCGTGAAAT
>DWHP01002645.1:0-14218 GCA_018247895.1 Parnassius honrathi
AAATAATAGATTTTACCAATACATTTTCATAGTTTATTTGGTGAGGCGTTTTATTTAGTTTTCATCTTGATGTACGTCCCGACAAGGTCATACAAGACGCACGATGCAAAACGACAATGAGTAGGCTTGACGTATGTCAATAATTTATTTTGATAGTTTGTTGGACACGCTGGATGCGTTTTGTATTCAGCGAGGCAGCAACGAGTCTACCCACTACTTCTCGTGTCGTGTTGGATAATCACGTGCATTATATCAAGGCCCGACCAGTGTACTTGTATATGTAGAGATCAAGACTAAGTATGATATAAAAGTATGTTAGGAATCTTAAATTATTTCTTACTTAGGCGCCATGAGATACTATCACTCCCTTAGTGGAGTCACAACTTTCTATTGACTGGGTTAAGGGATTGTATACATACTATACACATGGTATAGATATATTATGTTCTAAATTTAAGCTTAGCCTGTTTCTGCCGAAAAGGTATATTATATACTCTCGTGTTCCGGTTGGAAAGATGTGTAAGTGTTAAGGTGGATCTACGCTAGAAGAGCCGTGCACGAGCAGAGCATGTGCCGAGCACAAATTCATGTAGAGTGCATCGACTTACAAGCCTCGAACGAGCGCGCTTCGAGCGTTTGGTTCGTGCTCGACTGTGCTCCGCCTAATGTCGGTTTTACGGCGAACACAAAGGAATTTGCATCGCCTTCGCAGTGCAATTATTGTAGGCTCGTTGTACGTCTATACTTGATACCGAGAGTAGAGCGGCTCCGCTTGTGCATAGCTCGTGCTCGGCTCCTCGCGCGTAGACCGACCTTTACATTTTGGCCCTAACAAGTAAGAAAGCATCTGTAGATTTAATTTTGAAGTTTGTTGCGTAAACGCACGGGCTACATTAGCCACTTACAATCAGGTTTACTATTTATCTTGTTTCCTACTCTATTTATAAAAATGATTCTCACTTTGTTTTTGTAGTATACACAATCTATTCTAAACAATAAACATCTAATTCATAAAACATTTTTTTTTAAATCAATACCCTTTTCTGAGGTAATGACATGAACGATTATGCCACTTGCCAGTTAAAATAAATATATTAAATGTTTTTTTATATAATAAGTAAAAACATCAATTGTATATTTTATTTTTGTTTTCTGAAATTAAATGTATTAATCGCTGCTGAAATACTCTTTAGTATCCAGGAATGTAACACATTTATTATATTACAAAGTGATACCTTTCTTTTGAGGATATTTTCTTAAGTAAATTCAAATTCTTAAACTAATATATTAAATTACGATTATCACATGATGCAACGGATTTTCTCTACAATGGTAAAATTCACAACGCCGTGCCATCTATTATCCAGTTTTAGTAAAACATTAGGAAGTTAATATTGTGAACAACAGATGGCGCTACTAATTTAATCCATAGGAATGCGAAGGTATATTTTTTTAAGGAAGACTCACTTTTGAATGAAAAGGTAAAAAAATATGTTTAGTTTAGAAATGCCTTTAATTAAGTTTTTGTTTTATCAAAATTTTCCTAATTTTTTATTACCTATGTGTTTTATAAACTTTGGATTCGGGCAAACGTACAGTATATCAAATTGCGTGAAATATATTTTTTTCAAATCCATTTGTCCTCTTTTTTCCCTCCATTTAGCAATGGCGTCGATTCGGCATTTTTACTGTCTTTTATAGGACTTATGTCGGGTTTGCCGTTAAAATATTTGACTAGATTGGAATTTGATACTATATATGGCACGCCTGCGAGTTCAGACGTGAGCGGGTTGTAATACTGCCGGTAGCAAAACACCGCTACCGTGAAACCTAGCGTGGATCCAACGAGTATGTCTGAAAGGTAAGAAATAGTTTATTTAATTAATAGAAACAGGCGTTGCTTTGAGGAAATCCATTATATTAAAAAATGTGAAAAATAATAACGTATATACTGTATGACCTTTTTTACTGTCAGGTAAAATTAGGGCGTAACATGTGAACGGAGTAGAAGCCAATGGCACTGATCTCTGAAATTCAAATCATGTCCACCCTAGCCTGTGATTACGCGAAATGACATGGTCAAAGATGCTTACTAAATTTATTGTTTTATTGCCGTTCGTAAAGTACGGTGAATAAATACGATTTGAATTTCAATTAAATACTCATTATTAATAATAACTCCAAATCTACAGGTCAGATCTTAATCAAAATTTTATGGGACCACATAAGAAGCGCCAGCTTTCAAATAAAAAAATAATCATCAAAATCGCTTCACCTATAAAGTTTTAACGTAACACACAAAAAATTCACGGATGAATTGAGAACCTCCTTTTTTTCAAGTCGGTTGAAAGTATACCTGCGTGGCATATTCACTATACCAGCTACCCACTAGTGTGATTAACACCTGTGACATGGTTTTTGTTCCGAACTGTCGACCTTGTAGTATATATACATAGAAGTTTTTGCGTAACTGGTTTTAACATGTTTTAATAAGTTACAAACGCTTACCTTGCCAGTGGTGGTGGTAGTCACAACTCCTCGACAGAGCTACGCACAGCGCCATCATGAGCGGGACCAGGCAAGCTAGTACCCTGGCAGCACTTCCTCGACGTCTAGACAGTGCGCCCAGGCGACCGCACAGCCATAGCGCGGCCAAACCCAACGAGCAGAACGACACTGCCCACGGAAATTCCAGTCACCAAGTATCGTACACATATTCGACGTTTCCGTAGAGCAAGAGCTAAGAGTATGGTGGGTTGGTAAGTGGATGCTGTGGTCCGTAGACATCTACATTTATCCTCGACTAAGAAATTAAAACACAGATGCGTTGTCAGCCCTGAGGACTAAGATAGAATGCCTCGTTTCCCGTAAAAAAAGTCTTCGGACCTCTACACTCACCATATGAAACACAGCAGTATTAAGCTGCTATTTTACGCTGGTACTCCGTGAGAGCGCGGTCCTCCCCCGGTCGAGCCGACCCCATCCTGTTACAACCATAATATAGCTGCAGCATGGTTCTACCACGTATAAATGGATTAGGAATCAAAATAGCGCAGTGGCGGCGCTAAAGGCTGCGGGTTTAAATCTCGCACAAAATAAGTATTTATATAGGCTACGACGATTTTTTTAATAAGGTTAGTTTCTACTGGAGAAGGACCGCGCTCTTAATGAACATCAGCTTAAAATCATCATCATCATCACTACAGACACAAGTCTACTGCGGAACATAAGTCTCCCCAAATATATGCCACAAAGCATGATCATGAGCCATCTGAATCCTTTCACTTCCTGGATGCCTTACCAGGTCCGTTTTCAATTACCGGCGAGGACCTTTCTTCCCATAAAAACAAGCATTTGTATGGTGTATGTTTGTATGACTTTTTTACCATTTTAAGCTAGCGCTAGACATATCCCACCTGATGGTAAGTGTTGATGCAACCGAAGATTATAAAACGCATTGAGTTAACAGGAGCCTATTTATTCACTCTTGTCTAGAAGACACTCACATTGTAATCGGACGGAATGACAGATGCTGGCAACTTATTCCACTCCTTTGTTGTTCGCATGACGAACGATCAAGTTTGGTTCGAATGAATGAATGAATGATTTTTTAATCAATATAGTTCAATGAAAGTCATTTTTTTATTTATCAAGTGATAAATACCGTATCGTGGTAAGTCGATAACGAACGGCGCGAGAGTGGCCAAACGTCTGTAAGTCTGATGGTGGACGGGAGAGGAAGGAGTCATGTTGTGCAATTGTTCCGGATGTGAATGTTTGTTACTGTGCAATTTGTGTGTGTAAACCGTTTCAATGATACAGGAGAAAATCGTACAGTAAAGGTTAACGATTTGTTTTGAACAATAAGCGGACCTGGATCGCGCTGTTGCAGACCTGCGAGTCCTCAGGGGTGACAATGCTTCAGCATTTGGATTCTTAATCGACGATAGATGTAGATGTCTATAGGTTACAGCAACCACTAAGCCTTGCTACCTCTCCCCGTTAGAGGTCATTAAAAATATCATATTTTAACATAAGGACCCATGGTAAATTAGGAGAACACCGTGCAGTGGCGGTGTAAGAATATCCACTAGCTCATATCGTCGTATATCGTGGGTGTCGTCAGCAGCAACCGAAGCAGGAGATAAGCTGAGCGTGGCAGATATGGCGTTTATTTTCATTATAAGGCAATCTATGGGAGGCCTGCGATCGGCCGTGATAAATTAGTGAAAACATTTTGTAATGTATTACTGCAAATATTCATCAAGGATAAAACCACCAAAACGCGTTAGAGAAGTGCGGCGGACTTTTTTCTGCTCTAACCCCTCCACCCTCCCAGGAGCAGAGACCTGTGCTCCAGCTGTGGGTTAATTTACTTTTTAAGTTATAATCGTAAATCAAACACTCACGCCTGTCACCCAGAGGGGTAGTCAGAGACTACGGGTTTCCATTTGGCACGAACCTGACACACCTCTCTCGCCTTCTTTACATCCATATACCTACGCATACATATGCTCATTGGTTAAGAAACTCTTCATTTAGGCCATCTTCAATATATCGCCAATTTAGTCGATAAACTTTCGTCTAAGGCGTCCCTTTCTATTCTCTGATGATCACTTCTGTAATATAGATTTGCTTTGTCAGTCACAACTTTTTATAAGTATATTAACAATCCATACTCACAACTGCTGTGCCCGCTTGGGAAAGATTTCCGTCCCTCCATTACGTCCATCGGATCCCCCGTGCACTGAAGGTCGGCAGTCTCCACGCCATCAGGGAAACAACGGTAGAAGAAATCGGGACGCGGTCGCCCTGAGTAGTTAAATATTAATAACTGTCAAAACGTAAAATTTTTATTTTGCAATTTTTATATAAAACTAACAAACTACGGGTAATTTCTGGATCTTGACAACATCGAGCTCTATAGGGTCCAATTGTAAATCTAAATCATCCAGAGACCCACTCAAACAAACACAAAAAAAATCATAAGAAGTGATGATCTTTCATGCATTCAGCAATTGATTTTTATTTATACAAGGTGTAACTTACTAGGGCCCATGCAGATGCAAAGGTAAAACCTTTTGCTGGCATCATAAACGGAGCGGAGTAACGCGCGCTTTTGCTTTACATGTATTTTCCCATAGACAATTCAGTTTTTGTTTATTTTTTAATATCTTTTAGACAAATTCAGATTTTGATTGTTTACAAACCTTGCCTGCGTTGAGCTACAGATATTGCCGAAAAAATTATGTAAATCGGCCTACGGGTTACGGAGGTTAATTGTTTTCTTGCGCCATGGGAGCTCCGCTCGCTACATTTACACATACATTTGTGTGAAACGGCCGTTGACATTTTGTACGAAATAACTGATTTTTTTATTTCATTTGGCAGGTGGTCCCATAGTGAAAGTTGTTCAATTTGATGGTCAGAGCAACCCCACGAGTGCGCTTGCGTTTAATATGTTACACCTTGAATAGATATATACAAATCCAAAATCTTTTCTTAATTAATGTCTACGTCGAGAAAAAAGCATACTATGTGATTTTTTTTACCATCAGGAAAAAATAGGGCGTAATTGGTGAGCGCAATAGAAGCCTATGGCACTGATATTATAAGATAATTTTTGTTTTATTTTACATTAACGTATTATAAAATTGATCTAAGTATCAATAAATACTACTAATTTTAAATAAACTTTCGATATTATAAAAATAACAACAAAATTTTGAACTAAATAAATAAATCAATTAGAAACCGTCGAAATTAAAATATGTAAATTCGTACCAAATTAGTAGTATTTATTGATAGATGTTAATGAAAAATAAAAAAATGTAAAATATCAGTGCCATAGGATATTTATTCTATTCCTTTAACCTGTGATGTACATTTTTTCGATAGGGTAAAAAATCATCCAGTATATGCTAAATTTTAAGTCATTCGAGCGTAGTTTTAGAGATCTCGTGATGAGTGAGGGAATTGAATCAGAAATAACTTAGTTTTGGAGATCTCGTGATGAGTGAGGGAATCGAATCAGAAATAACTTAGTTTTGGAGATCTCGTGATGAGTGAGGGGATCGGATCAAAAAAAGGAAAACTAGGTTTCCTTTTATTACTATTTTTATTTAATTTTCGCACTCCAAGTAGATATCCTCGTATATTCGTTTCACCTCTTTCACGCCACCCATTCGTAAAACTGTACGATTTAATGATGGTTAGGAATTTATCGCTCACCAGAAGCACTAGTTGGCATTGAGGCGAAGACAGATATAATTATATATACAAATGATAAATAATACCTATTGAAAGTCCGTTATGTTTAATTTGCCACTGGTTCAGAAAATACCTCTGTCCTGAGAAGAACCAGCAAGGAACCCGGCGGGACTTTAATTTCATAGTAATAATAATAATGCCCTCCAGACCGAATTTCGGCCACGGCGGCCAGCCTCAACAGAGGCTACCCATCGGCGCAGGACAGGATTATAGTGCACGAGTGTATGCGCAAGCACAGGTGCACTCTCTATTCCCTCACCTAGGGACAGTAAACCAACACGACCGGAGAGATTTCAGGCGCTGGACCAACGTATTTACGCGCTTTGCAAGGCATGGGGGTGAGACATCGCCAACTTTCGGACTCCAGGCAGCTACTGACGATTTCTTAACGAAAAAACTCAATTGATTTTTGGGTCCGACCCGGGATTCGAACCCAGGACCTCATGATCAGCAGTCGCACTAGGCCAACGAGGCAGTCACTAATTTCATAATATTATAATAACAAATGTGAATCAATAGGACCTTCCCCGCTCACAATTTATGTCTAACTACCAGGCCGTACATTATATTACATTACGTATATTACATTACGCAAGGCAGTTTAATAATATTCTACAAACTCACCAACAATTAACTTCATTGTATCCGTTATAACTCCACTAATGCCAAGTGCGAGAGACCATGAGAGTAGAATCTGAAATTTAATAATACTTAATATAAAAAAAAAACTTGTTTGGCAAAGAACAATGACTACAATCTATTTACGTTGTAGAACCACGTTGCAGTTATATTATGGTTGTAGCACGAATGGGTCGGCTCGAACGGGGTAGAATTACGCTCTCACAGAATACCAGCGTCAATAGCAGCTTAGTGATGCTGCGTTTCGTATGGTGAGTGTATAGAACTTTTATCACTAAAAACGAGGCATTCCATTTTAGTCCGATAGATAGAGCGAAGACAACGCATCTGCATTTTAATACATATTCGAGGATAAATATAGATCTGCAAGGGCTACACTATCCACTTTTCATCAGGTAGACTGTGTGCTTGTTTGTCACCTTTATTCTATAAAAAAAAAACTGTCACAAGTGGAGGGCAGGACGACAACCACTGATTTTAATCATTTCGAGTTGTCATCAGGAAGATGCTACTGCCCATCGGAAGGCAAAACCTAACAAACAAGCTGAGCTTACTCGTAGGTATGGTGTTCTTGAAAGAGTATCAATGAGTTGTCAGATTTATCAGTCAACAGATCAGTGTTCGCAAAGTTATTTCTCTCTATATTCTACTAAGTTTGATGCTACAGAATTGTCTAGGTGTTTTCTCTTAGTCAATATCTCCAAAAAAAAAATTTATTTATCTAAAATTTGTTTGTACACCATGTACAGAAAGTCGGACTTATTGCTATTAAACATTCTCTACAAAAAATAATTTATTCGTTAGTTGAATTAAATTTACAAAAATAATTAGATTTATGCACAGTCGGCTGGTTGAAATGGCCGCGTAAACAGGTCGTCGGTAAAAACAACAAGTCTCATTGTCTTAACTGACCAGTTTTCTAATTGGGTGGCCTATCGTGGCACCAAATGACGTATTCCTTAGAAGCGTGGGGCGGTGGCCCCATAGAATAGTATAATACATACATTATAGATCTCTTTTGACATTACTGACAAGCGTTGCTGCGTGCAAATTATTTAAAAAGTGGCAAATTGTGCAATAACTGCGTGTCGAAAGAACAGTTTACAAAATAAGGTTGACAGCCATTCTAGTGTGTATTATAGTACTCTATGGGTGGCCCTCACTACAATTTCTACGCAATATATGCAGATTAAATGGCGGCATGTTTTAACATTTTAACATGCACGGTACAAGAATGTCCACTACCCCATATCATCCCGTGGGTGTCGTAAGAAGCGGCAGAGCGAAACAAACCAGATGGGCAGCAGCGTCTCCCTAATAACGGTTAAAAATAAAAAACCGCGGTTGCCAACCCACTTGCCAAACGTGGAAATGATGGCAAATATCCCCTTCTAGGAAGCAAACTATGAGTCTATCACTACCAGTCTACCTCCAGAGTAAGCAGAGAAGATAATGGTCAAAGTTCAAACAGCTACAATCCAAATATCCATGTGCCACCTATATAAGTATAATACTTTAATCAACATAGTCAAACAGATCAGTTAGCCAAAGTGGCGAGAGGCCAGACTTATCTCGAAAAACCAACAACTGAAGTGAGGAAAGGTTCTCGAG
Source organism: Parnassius honrathi (assembly GCA_018247895.1). Taxonomy (NCBI): domain Eukaryota; kingdom Metazoa; phylum Arthropoda; class Insecta; order Lepidoptera; family Papilionidae; genus Parnassius; species Parnassius honrathi. Next base: position 8,521 of record DWHP01002645.1, read on the forward strand.
CAGTCTCGTACCGGTCAGTAAGTGGCCCCCCACTAAATGAAGTGACAAGCGGTGATTCAAGACCATGCTTTGTGGCATTTCTTGGAGGAGACTATGTTCAGCAATGGACTTGTGAAGGGCTAAATAATGATGATGATGTTGAGATGTAATTAACCATTTCTGTATGTTCTTCTTTTATATATATACAAGGCGACCGTCGCTAGATGGAGTGACGACCTGATAGGACATGCAAGAAGTCGATGGATGCAGGTGGCTCAGGACCGTGTTTTGTGGCATTCCTTGGGAGAGGCCTTCAGTTCAGCAGTGGACTTGTGAAGGGCTGTAATGATGACGATGATGATGATGAAGTATAACTCAAGAGCTACTAGTCAGATCTTGATCAAATTTATATTTATACACGAGACGTAGCGGCTTTCAAATAAAAAAAGTATCGTCAAAATAGGTTGTCAGGTCACCTTGAAAAAAGTTCTGAGGTAACACACATAAAAATGAACATACAGAAATGGTTAATTACATCTCATTAATCTTACATCTGGTTAATTACACACACACACACACGCACGCACGCACACACGCACGCACGCACGCACGCACGCACGCACGAGGATCGCGCGGGTCCGCAGGGCACTTCTGTTGGCGGCGCCGGACGAACCACATCGAGCTAGGAATCGTCACACGACTCGTTGTGTTTTGTACCAAATAAATTAGTTACGAGATCTAGATTACTTTGTTTGTTGCTCGTGACCCCATTGCGTCCACACATTATGTTTTCTGAGGCAGACTCCCATGCTGATCAACCTTATCAACCGACATATATTACATAGTTATACTTAATAATACGTATTTGACTTCGAATACATTCACGATGTTCTCATTTTATTTATATTAAGACAGTTGCACAAATTTTTTAATTTTTCGACCCGTTAAAATAACTCAGTGGCTAACCTATGGAATGGATGAACCGTTTGTGGTAAAATCTTACCCAACAAATAGAAAGAAATGCAAGGAGGGATCTAAGCTACATTTTATTTCGAAAACTTGCGAGGTTTTTCGTTGATAATCGTATAAATGAGAATATAAATGGTATATGTTTATCTTAAATATTAATAACGCCACATTAATTGATCCCATCTTTGCTAAATCGGTGCAGTTCGCTAGTAACTAATGAAATCTATATGAATAAATAAAATTGAAGTGTCCGTTTGTAAAGTCAAAGTAACAGATTTTTAAAAGTTAAAGTTACAGCCTATATAGGTCCCACTACTTGGCACAGGCCTCCTCTCATTTCTGAGTGTTTTAATGCAAGAAAGTGTCCGCCGCGCTGTCCTAACACTTGTCTGCGAACTTCACGTCTTTGAAATATATATAACAGATTTCAAATTTTTTTATTATTATGTACTAATTTGGCTAAAGCAGCGGCAGAAATAGATACATGTGTAGTGCGTGCTGCGATTGATGATTGGCCGCGTCGATTAAGGGCGTGTATTCAAAATAGAGGAGAGCATTTTGAATAATGTAAATAAAATTGTATTCTAAATTTAATTGCATATATAATTTCTATATAATTATCAAAAAGTGTATCATTAAATTATAAAGTTTTTGACAAAACTTATGACCTGACTAAGTACAGGTATAGGTGGGTACTTATAAAAAAAAGATTCTCAAAATTTTGTCTGTCTGTCTGTTTGTTCCGGCTAATCTCGAAACTTGCTTTACCGATTTTGACCGGATTTTCACTGGCAGATAGTAACTTAAATTAAAAATTTAAAAAACACTCGAAACAAAAAAGCTCATAAATTTCAAACGGCTGAACAGATTTTTTTAAAACATAGCTAAGAACATTTATCACCACCATCAGAATCAGACACCTATCAAACGAAATAAACTTAATCAAAATCGCTCCACACGTTCCGGAGCTATGATGCCACAGACACACACACACACACACACACACACACACACACAGACACACAGATACAAATTACGTCGTCGGAAGTTAAAAAATAATTAGGGTTCCGCACAAAAAATTAAAACCCATGAAATACAATCATAATAAATTCTACGCGGGCGAAGTCGCGGGGAACAGCTAGTAAGTAATATAAACAAGAAAATGAAGAGTAATATAAAATAAAAAGAAGAAAAGGCTATATTAAGGTGGAAAATCCAAAAACTATTTCTGTAATGTGAAATAAAGATTTCAAAGCAATCTGATGAATGATGCAAAGATGTTTGCCATCCGCCATTCATACGTGTATATTAGGGGTGCCATCGTGGTAGCTAAGGGGTGCCATTGTGGTAGCTCAGGGGTGCCATTGTGATAACTCAGGGGTGCCATTGTGGTAGCTAAGGGGTGCCATTGTGGTAGCTAAGGGGTGCCATTGTGGTAGCTCAGGGGTACCATTGTGGTAGCTCAGGGGTGCCATCGTGGTAGCTCAGGGGTGCCATTGTGGTAGCTCTGTGGTGCCATCGTGGTAGCTAAGGGGTGCCATTGTGGTAGCTCAGGGGTGCCATTGTGGTAGCCAAGGGGTGCCACTGCGGTAGCTCAGGGGTGCCATTGTGGTAGCTCAGGGGTGCCATTGTGGTAGCTCTGTGGTGCCATCGTGGTAGCTAAGGGGTGCCATCGTGGTAGCTCAGGGGTGCCATTGTGGTAGCTAATGGGTGCCATTGTGGTGGCTAAGGGGTGCCAATGTGGTAGCTCAGGGGTGCCATTGTGGTAGCTCAGGGGTGCCATTGTGGTAGCTCGGGGTGCCATTGTGGCAGCTCAGGGGTGCCATTGTGGTAGCTAAGGGGTGCCATTGTGGTAGCTAAGGGGTGCCATTGTGGTAGCTAAGGGGTGCCATTGTGGTAGCTCAGGGGTGCCATTGTGGTAGCTAAGGATTGCCATTGTGGTAGCTCAGGGGTGCTATTGTGCTAGCTCAGGGATGTCATCGTCGTAGATCATTGCCTTAGAATTCACCGTAAATTTCACAGTGCCCCATGCTGGTAACCCAGATTAGATCCCCTCCAGCACCAAATTATTAATTGGCTTAAAAAGAACTTTGAACTAGAACCTAGAACCCTCTTAGAAGTGAGAGGAGGCCTATGCTCAGCAGTGGAATGTATTTAGACTAACTTTGCTTTACTTTTATTCATACATTAGTAAAATAAGATAAAAGATAACAATAGAAATGTGACATATACTAACAAGCGTAATAACAAATAACACAACAATGGAATCTGCTTCATGTCTAAGATACATATGTCACAGGCTGACAGAACAATAATATTGAAAGTTACTTGTGGGAAAACGGGCACTTAAATAGGTATGTATGTAAGATTGTAGCATTGTCTAATTCAAACTTAACAAATATTTAAAATGCATGTAAGCAGCCATATCAATTGCTTGAGACTGTGTCAATTTTAAATGATAGTGAAATATTTCAAAATACATTAACTATAAATTCCTTGTAGTCAATAAAATTAAAAGTCGACACAAATAGTTTAATAGTTAAAGTCTTATGTTTAAACCCAATTAATTGTATTATTTTGGTCAAGGCCGCCATCTCAATGGATCCTCAGCATGGCAACTACGGCAAATCCCCCTAGGGGGTAGATTAAGTCCTATGTTCAGCTGTGGATGGACTTTTATAGGCTGGCTGGTTGGTGCCCGTTTATCACACTTATTTTATGGGAAAAAAAAGTTGATTTGTTGACCATCACATTGGTAATTTATCCATTTAATAAGTAGAATAAAATAAAACTCTAGCATAAACAAAAAATTTAACAATATCTTTTACCTCAAATGCATCATTACAGTCATTACAAGCCCCCCAAGCGAGTAAAGATAAAAGGCAAGGTACAGATAGTACTACAGCCCACAACGCCCCACCGGGTACATAAGACTCCCTTCTCGGATACTTGCAGTCAGATTCCAGCTCTGAAGGCAGTATAACTCTGACAAATGGGGGCATTGTCTCCATATAACTGGAAGAAACAATTTTAAGCTACAATAAGTCCTCCCTGGAAATTAATGCAAAATTATGATGGCTCAATTGTGCTGCGACTTAGCAATAAGTAGCTCAAAGCCGTGGTAGCTCAGGGGCTAAGCGCTCACTGTAAACTTCCCAGTACACGAGCAAACCAGGTTAGCAGCAATGAAATCGTTAGCTGCAATTTTAATCACTGATTTACCAAATACTTGGCGGTGAAAGAAAACACTGTAAACATGTCTGAGAAAATAATATAAACCCCTCCCAAAAATGACAGGAAGCCTGCCTATAGGCTGTGACTTTAACTTTTAGCATTGAGTTGTCACACTATGGACTGCGGGTTGGAATCCCACACAGAACAAATGTTTGTATGGCCTTCAAATAACTTATTCGGGTCTCGTTGTCTTTCTTTGTAAAATTTATGTATGTTAACGGCTTCCACAATACAGGAGAAAATCTTAGTGTAGGAGTAATGGTTAAAATAAATACACTGTCAATATGTTGTGAAGTGTTGTTGTGATTGCAAGTCAAATTAAGGTATTGTACTTTCAGTAAAGCTACTTCTTTTGACCACCCTAAAAGCCATGATACTTAGAATTATTATATTTAAAGTTCTCATGATAATAGTGTATTCAACTAGTCAAGGAATTCAATTAAAATTAATATACTGTGATTCTTGCAAATAGATTTAAGATTTACATCCAAACTAAACCATATTATATCATATTACTTTCATCTTCTTTTTTTAAGAGATACGGCTTTAAAATAGGCTCAAATATACGAGCGTTTCGTTTCTTTTAATTCATTTTTCGTTTTTCTGAAAAGAAAACAGTAACTAAAATTTTACAATCAAAACTTAGTAAATCATTGTTTAAAATAAATATGCCCATATAATATGGAAAATTTTAAAATTTTATTACTTTTTTTATACAATAACGGTAAAGCTTATTAAAGAAATTCATTGATAAAACACGAAAAATAGGATAATAATGTAAAGCATATGGTTCGTTTCTTACCAGAATAAAGATAGTAAGGCGATACGAATAACGATTTCCACAAATAAGTTTAAGCTAGCAGAACGAATGAGAGGCATCTTAAGTGTTGTAGGAGTGACAGATTTTGATAGAAAATATAAAATAAATAATATTTACGAGTTACGTTTGAAACATTGAAAATGAGAAGAGAAATGACATAGGAGGTGTGTTCGGAAATTATTTTATCAAGCTGTCAAATCTACAGCAAGCTCTCAATTACAGTTTCTAAACGCTTACTATACGTTTGGTTTCTGTATTTATCACAATAGGTACACTTATGTTACGGTGAAACCTTACATCTTTGCCCGCATGTTTCGATTTTATTATTTTTATTTCAAAAAATATCCACTTTATTTTGACAGTTGCTAAAGCTTTGAACGACATTCTATGCAACAAATAAACCATGAAGGTTAGAGAACGGGAGAACGATCGCCGCAGAAAATAGTGTCCCAGAAATATGAACACCATAAGTGAGGCGCTGCGATCACAAAGTTCGGTCAATAAAAGTCATTTTCAGTCTATTTTTCCGATCAGATCCTAAACCACTTGAACATCCACGCACATTAAAATATTTCTACATTTTATACTGTTTCTTTTTGTCAAAAATTACAAAATTACAGAGCATGAAAATTTTCTCATTAAAAATGAAATGAAAATTTGTACATTATTCAACTAACTTCATCTACTTGTACTCAT
>DWHP01002646.1:0-14217 GCA_018247895.1 Parnassius honrathi
AGATGTCTATGGGCCACAGCAACCACTTACCATCAGGTGGACTGTGTGCTCGTTTATCACCCTATCCTATAAAAAATATTTAATTTATTATTTTTATCATAGCATAATTTATTTTTTGTCATTTGCCATTTATATCTTATGTATTTTATTTCTATGTGTTACAAAAATTTTAGTTAGATATTCTCATATTAACTTTTTACTACACCTACTTCATTCTTTCTCTGCATTATCCCAAAGATGACTGATAATAAATGCCTGAGGCATTAAGTCCGCCTATATACCATGTATATATAAAGTTTTGAATAAATAAATAATAAGTACAAAGTTCTCACTGAGTATAATAATAGTAAGGTTACATCCTATGTCCCACAGCTGGGCACAGGCCTCCTGTTATTTCCTCTCGTATACGCGATAAAGTCACGCTGCAGCTATACCTTTAAACGAGCAATTGAATTTAAATAATATAAAATTTTGTGTTCAGGGGGTTACGGGGACAATAAATCGATCTAGTTAGGATTCTTTTTAGAAAATGTCGTTTTATTCGTGTTTTCAGACAATGAAAAACTGCTACAATAAATATCATTAGAACAACAAAATAAATTTTAACAATGCGTTAATGATTATAATAGCTCAAATGGAATACCGGGTGGTCCCGAAATTGTAGTACTCTGATTCGAGTCCTGTCTTCGGACCGACTTTTTTCCTTTTTTTTCAAGTTCCCTTATTTCGTGAGAAAATTTATTAATTACTATTTTTTTAACAACACGAAAATTTAAATTAAACTAATTGCACTCATGATTTTTTATTCGAATAACCAGTTCAGTTTCTTCTATTATGTCGGTTAGATCTAAAAATACTATTCATATTTCATCAGTATATAATTTGTATCTAAATATAATTTACAAAACAAACGATTTCCAAAAAAAAATCGAGCAAAGCTCGGTCATCTGGGTAGGTACTAATAGTTGTTAGATACGAAGGAGTTGGCTCGATCGGGGTAGGACTACGCTCCCACAGAGTACCAGCGTAAAATAGCGAGTGTAGAGTACCGGAGACCCTTTTTACTGGAAACGAGGCATTCCATCTTAGTCCTTAGGGGTGACTTAATCGAGGATAGACGTAGATGTCTACGGGCCACATCATCCACTTACATTCAGGTAGGTTTGTCCCGACCCGGGATTCGAACACGGGACCTCATAATCAGAAATCTCGTTTACGACCACCAGACCAACGAGGTAATCAAGCCGGTTTATATAATATGTTACGCAAAGAAAAATATTGTCGAAGTTTAAAACAAAAAATGATAATTTCCCTCATAACTCATCTCACACGATTGAGCGCGTGAAAGATGCCGAATTTGTTTATCATACCGGTTATGAACCCGGGACGTCATTAATTCCAAGTGTTCACAGTGTGGTGAGGCAGACGCATGGCGACAGGTTATTTTCATGGAAGACGAGTGATTCATAATATACAGTATTCATAATATACTGTCAAGTATGAGACATTAAAAGGACGGATAGATCGACTCGACCGGGAAACCACGCTCTCACAGAATGCCAGCGTAAAATTGCAGATTAATGCTGCTGTGTTTCGTATGATGTAGGGAACCGGAAACCCTTTTTAGTGAAAACAAGGCATTCCATCATAATCCACGGGGATAATAATGCATCTGCATTTGAATTCTTAATCGAGGATAGATGTAGATGTCTATGGGCCACAGCACCTACTTACCATCAGGTGAACTGTGTACTCGCAAGTTACTCTTATTCTTTAAAAAAGGAGTTCTTTTTTCGCTAATCTTACATATTGCCTTTTTCAACCAACTTCAAAAAAAGAAGTAGGTTCTCAATGCGACTGTATTTTTTTGCGTGTCACCTCAGAAATTTTTTGTAGGTGAAACTCTTTTGATGATTTTATTATTTGGAAGCTGGTGCTTCTTTTGTGATCCCATATAAATTTTAAAATTTACCTAAATCTGACCAGTAGTTCTTGAGTTATCCTTAATAATACGTATGCAAATGACTTCGAATACATTGATGATATTCTAATTTTATTTATGTTGAAGTCGGTTGTACGATATTTTAATTTTACCACTTGTATTTAATCTTATTTTGTAAGACAACTTAACCTTACGGTTACAATGGGCGGACTTAATGTTTTATGGCATTCTCTAACAATCAACTCACCCAAAACAAATAAGTCAACCCGGGGAGAAAAATTGTTGGAAAAATTGTATATACTGTATATATCTACAGTTTTTTAACAGTTTAAATATATAACTAATAGTAAATAAACATAAAATATATTATAGTTGTACGATACATACTAAGACACATTTTTTTTTGCCTTAGGAATTTTCTTAGTTGTTCTACATTTGGTAATTCCCAAATTAGAATATCTCCACGCTTGTTGGACTCTAGAGACTAAACTTGTACTTCATTTTAAAATGTTAGTGTGAAAAAAGTCCCTCTGGGTGGGTTTCTTAACGACTCTAACCAAGACAATTTTTTTCGTACCAGAAGTATACGTTAAAATTGACTTACAATAAGTATATTTTCTTTCTTGCATTACGTTACTAAACCTCCTCAATATTTACTGCGATGCTTGGCGTCCGGATTAGCAACCGCAGTTTTTTTATTATTATGAGCTTAATGCTGCTCCCATCTCTTTGCATTTCCCTCTCGTAGATATATCTTACATCGTCATTACACGGCTAACATATTATTTATGATGTAAAAATAGGTCTTGTTTAGGTTCATATTTCATAAGTTATTGAACGTTTTCCTGAGTGAAAATTTCATTCCATTCGCCGCGTAATTTTCATAGTGGACACATGATGATTCAATATCCTTTAAAATTGATTCTGTGTTTTTTTAACGGGGTCGTTACACTTTCTAAGCTCTATAAACAACTTTATAATGTCTATTGTAGAGTTGTTTATAGAGCTATGACAAGCGCAGTCGATTTAAGACACAGTACACGAGTAGATGCCTCTTAACAAGGCAACTGTTGAGTCCACTTTCCCTTTTTTGAACTACCTCTATATTTTCATCAACGTGGTAGAGCCATGAATAAAGTTGAACATAGTACCCTGTGGTAAAGGTAGAGACCCGGAGACCCTTTTTATTAATAACGACGCATTGTCTTAGCCATCATACACCTATCCGAAGGAATGAAAAATAACCCACAATTACTCAACCATCTCCCTTTATGCTTTGTCGGTTTGCAAGGTAATATGTACTTATTAAGCCAGCGCACGCGCAAAATTTAGTGACATTTGCTAATTTGAATGCAAGTCCATCGACCCTCGGATTTTGGACTCTTGTGCGAGTCGCGAATGCTGATTAGACGTTTTGTTTATAATGTCATATTTAATGATGAAATAAAAGAGTAAATTACTTGTGACATATTTTTATATGATCATAACTTATTTTTCAATTAATTTAATTTTTTGGTAAGGGGTGACAAACGAGCACACAGCCTACGTGATGGTAAACGGATGCCTTGAAAGATAAACACTTATATCTATCCTTGATTAAGAATCGAAATGTAGATGCGTTGTTGCCCCTGAGGACTAAGATAAAAACCAACGAGGTGGTATTATTTGAAAGCAAGGTCTTTCCCCAGTGGAGCCGGGCCCTCCATGCGGCAACCATAATATATATGCAAAGCATTGCTTTGGCTCTACCACGTTTATATAAGCAATTTCTCAAATAATAAACGCTTTGCCTGAAAATCTTGAGTCCTGATTTGAAATTCCGTTTGTGACAAACAAATAAATATTTGTGATATTCACATATCATGTATATCCACTACCTCAACACTACCTTAATTTGTAAACTAGAAGACGCCACCGTATACACAATCTGTATTTCGCCATCAAGTAAGGCATCGTCAAGAGAAGTCCCAACTGTGATTTATTCCTTCACGGTACTAATTGGCCAAGAGATATTCCTATATATACAAAATAGCTACAAAGCCGAATTACCCTATAGTTGTGGTGGCAAATATCCTATGGCTATGACAAATATCCCGCCTCCCCCCGCCATGAGGCAATCTATGATGGATTCTACGTTCAGCAGCAAGCTTTTGATAGGATGTTATGGTAAATGGTAAAAGATTCCTACTAAATTCATTGTTTTATTGCCGTGCGTTGAATGGATATGATTTGAATTTCGATTGATTTTAATTAATTTATTTATTTAATTCTAAATATTTGCTTTTATTTTTTGGAAAATGTCAGTGCCATAGGCTACTACTCCGTTCACATGTTACACCCTATTTTTTCCAAACGGTAAAAAAGGTCGTCCAGTATATATTATTTCGTGTCTGTACCCTCCATCATCAGGCTACGGTAAGTTATTTCTTGTAGTTTTATGAAACAAGCATTTGATAAATACGTGACGGTTTAAAAATATAGCGGCAAAATTAGGAAATTTAACCACTTATTAAAGAATACTTATTACGAAAACGTAGTATAAACGCAACAGAATAGCATCGTTGATAAAACATAAACTTGAAGTTGTTTCTAGAACAAAAAACTTGACGCATACAAACTTCAACATACGTGTAACGCAACTATTTTAAAACGAAATCCACTTCACAGATAAAATTTATAAAAAAATATAATGCAATTATTAAACAAACATGGTGTGATAAAATAAATTAAAACTATAAAGAGGTGAATTTAGCATGAAGTGAGATACGCATGTGTGTGTGCATAAAGATAATCAAGATGCATCTCCAAACGGATCTGCCGTGCGACATATCGCGCAAGAGCTGCGATGTTGAGAAGATACAGATATCTCATGAAGCTGAGATGCTGTACTACGAGCTCATACGGGCTTTGGAGGAGGAAGAAAAGGTAACAATCACATTCAGTAACCAGTTCGACGTATGCTTGATTATTAGAAAATAAGTAATATGCGCTGTTTTCTTGTGGTTAAACCACTTTTGCACGTAGCAAGTAAATTCGTAATATTATTGAATGTTACATAAAAATTAAGATTTAGGTATTAATACCTAGTAAACATTTTAAATATTTATTCAAACATTTTAAAAATGAATTTGCTTTTAAAATTTAAATTGGGTGCACTTTCCCCGTAACACAGGGAAAGTGCACGCAATTGACAGAGAGCACATCAGAGCACATCATTTTATTAAAAGCAGATCTTAGCTAACTAATTTTTAAAATCTTTAATAAAATGGATTTCCGCAAGGTAACACCTAGTTGTATGAATACCATTGGTTTATTCGTTCTTGATTTAAAATCAAAGCGGACCAAAGAGTATAATATACAATCACTACGTTTGAGCGGACTTTAAGCGGATCGATATGAAGCTAGTGACGATGGAGTGTAGAGGCTCCATGCTAGGGATGAAATATTTACCATTTTTGTAATGTATTAAAAATGAATATTTGTTTGTTTATTGCTCTTCTATGCTAATTAAATTATTTTAAAGATATAAATGTATCAGAATTTTAAGAATTAAAACTTTCTCGCAGTTAAGACTATCACAGAAACATCTTGAAATATGAATATCGTTCATTTCACGCGCTCTCTTGTATCTGATCAACAGAAATCTATTGTCTTATTATTTAGATTTCTGTGATCTGATCTGATTACAATGTGACTGTCTTCAAGGCAAAAGCTAACGTCGTTGGGCTAAGTCAGTGCGTTTTACCTTACTATAGTAATCAAACACTGGCTTAGACAAAATAAATTTTAATATTAATTCTTATCCGCACACAACCAAACTACGCGGTAACTACTACTATAATTGTAAAATGAATGGGTCGACTCGACAGGGGAGACCACGCCCTCACATAATAGTAGCGTCAAATAGAAGCTCAATATTGTTATGTTTTGTATGGTCAGTGTAGAGAACCGGAGACCCTTTTTACTGGAAACGAGGCATTCCATCTTAGTCCTCAAGGCTGGCAACGTATCTGCATTTTGATTCTTAATTAAAGATAGATGTAGATGTCTATTCGTATGTCGATGTCGTGCGTCCACGTGGTTCGCATTACAGTTTGAACTGAATTCGTATTATTATTATCTTGCTCCCCAACAAACCTGTTATGCGCACACACGAACAGTTGACTTGTTTTTTTAAGCATAAATTAATGCGAGAGCCGGCGAAATTCGTTCAGCGCGGCTGATCGCATTATACTCAGTCTTTCAATATAATAAATATAAAAAAATAAGAGTTTAAAAAACTTAACACGCATTTATCATGAGCTGTGAGGATCCTGACAACTATATTATTTTGTTCTGTTGATCCTGATCGGGATACTAGGATAAAATTATTTACATTCAATTTTTGAATATAAATTTTTGGTCCGATCTACGCAGAATCTTGAAGACTTGCAGTAATGTGCTTGCATGGCTTTGAATTTTTATTTTTAGTATTTTTTGATGCTGGGATTTTTATTTTATGCTTTACTTTCATTTTGTGTTCACTTGTTGCTTTATCTGTATTACTGGCTCGTCAACTTACATAATGTCCTTAACCGTGACATAACAATTAAGGGTGCAGACTGAGAGGAAAGTAGTGAGTGCGGATCCGCCTTTCAACAACTGTCGTGAGCCACTCCTTACAATTGATTAAATATTTTTTTACGTTAGTTTTTAAAAATAGGTTAAATTAAACGAGATAAAATCTGTAAAACTAGTTTTATTTTGTGTTTCTATACGTTATAGCATGAATACGTCGGCTCAATTAGAGTAGGACTCAGCTCTCACATAATACCAGCGTAAAAGTGTTTCTTATGGTGAGTGTAGAGAACCGGAGATCCTTTTTACTGGAAACGAGGCATTTCATCTTAGTCCTCTGGGGTGACAACGCATCTGCATTTTGATTATTAATCGACAATAACTGGAGATGTCTATGGGCCATAACATCCACTTATCATCAGGTGGAACGCGTGCTTGTCTGTTACCCTTATTCTATATCAAAATAAACCCCTTGTGTGCCAGTGTCAATAGGCAACAAGGTTATCCCGCTTAGTCCTCAAAGGTGACAACAAATCTCTGACCTTCTTTCTTTGAGTATTTTTTAGCGACTTACCACTTACTTACCAGTGAATTATAAGTTCTTGTGTCACATCAGTTCTTAAGAAGTTCAGTTATAAAGAAATGCGTATAAGGATCGAGGTTATTCATGATATAATACAAAATGTAGTTTTGTTTTGAGGAAAGCCTGCAGAACATGGAAACTTCAACCACTAGGTATCCATGTTCTACAGTAGCCACTCGCTCTCAGACCAACTGTAGGTTCGTTTATTGCTTAAGTATTATAAAAAAAGCGCTAAAGCATTCCAGGGTGGATATTTATGGCCGAATAAACATTTGCATCAGAGGAACGTAAATCATACTTTTAGGAATCTCGATATAAATCCTAATTTAGCTCGAATAAATCTGTACAACGGATTACTAAGCTGAAGTTGCAATGGGCCGGCCTTATAGCTCGAAGAACCAACGAAGAAAGGTTATGTTACCTTTGTACCGGTAGACGAAGTGTCGGACGGCCCCCCACTAGATAAAGTGACAACCTACTAAGACATGCAGGAAGTCGATGGATGGGGGATGCTTAAAACTGTGCTTATATAACTGTGCGTGGTATTCCTTGAGGGAGGCCTATGTTCAGAAGTGGACTTGTGAAGAACCGTAATGCTGTTAATGATAAAATCTTTATTACGAATAAATTATTATTATGACATTTCTTTCACGGTAAACTTGATAACACATTATGTGTTACTATAGTTTGAAGACCAATTCTTCCCCCTCCACTATCACTGCTAGAACTGTACCCAACACCAGTTCTCCCAACATCAATACACTGCTGTTCAAACTGGGTAATACACAACATTTTATTCTACACCTAGGTTTTAGCTACTTAATTCACATTACTTCTTAAATATTAATAATTTTTACTTTTTTATTTAATAAGAGTGACAAACGAGCACACAGTCCACCTGATGGTAAGTGGCTGTTAAGTAGATAAGTGGCTGAAGACTAAGAAGAAATTCCTCGTTTCCAGTAAAAAGGACTTAGAAAATAATCTGCCAATGTCTTTACAATTCTTAGTGGAGGAGTTCACACTTTGTTTCCAATCTATTAATGTTAGTTGCAGTTCGTTAGTTAGCTGTGATATTTATCAAAGAATTAATCAGATGGTCCGTCTGTACAGATGTTTACTCGTGGGCAAGTTCGGCTGCGATAGAGTGGCATCTTTGCAGTGTTTCGGACAAACATTTATCTTTCCTGTTCCGATCTGTTTGCGTTAATTATAAACAATTCAACCTTATTTATTCAACTCTGTATAATTCGGTTATTTTTGCGTGCACCGATTGTTTAATGAATTTTTTTTTTACTTAAAATTTGGTTTCAATTTATTGTTATTTTAAACTGGTGAAATCAGCGTAAGAGTGACGTACGTAGTTTTATTTTTGTAAATAAAACTATATCTTTGAACTGGACGGGCGAATTCATTAATACCTATTTGCTTGATTTTTTACTTGCAGTTTCCCTGTTTTACCGGGTAAGCAAATGGGACGCAGTAAAAAGAGTAGAATTATTTTATTTTGTTATCATTTTCGTAACCCGTGATTTGTTTTTAAAGCTCCTGCTTTCGCAACGTTTAAATCATAATTGCATTTTATTTTATTTTTAGTTCACTCTGTGTGTAGCGATGGGTTCAAGCGAAAGGTGGGTGGTGGAATTTCAAAGTCCAGTTGCAAGTCGGTTGAGTTTCAGGCCTTTGTAAGCAAGTATGAAACGCGTTTAGTGAAGCTGGTAAATACTTACATTTGAAAACTCTTTATTTTTCGACGCAAGAAAATAAAATTTAATTCTTCAAACTTCAACATGTTTATCAATCTGTAACACATTGCATTCATTTCAAAATGAGTTTCCTCTGTACGCGAAGAAACGGACAGAACACGTACAATTTAAGCTAGCAAATGTGTTATAAACCCGAGAAGAGCAATCCCCACAAGCAGGACCTGTTCACAAGTATTCTGCATGTGACAGCCATGTATAATATATTATTTATTAGCAGATCTTAATTTCGCAGTTAAAATAATATAATAACAAATATGTAGTAAGTCGTAACCTGTGTCTACTGTTGTATGCTACTTATACGTAATATATTTACGGATAATAAGCCATTGTAACACAATTCCTAATATTCGCAATTACCTATGTATCGAAACACGTTTTGTATAACAGGTTTTCACTAGATTTTTCGTTATTACCCAGTGTGAAATGGTGAAGTAAATGCACATGCAAATAAGATACCATGTTGACGCGAATGATCACATTTTAATAAAACTTATTAATTATATATAACTGTCTGACTGAAAGTCGCTAAATAAATACTTCTCTATTGTGTTGTATTTCGTTTTTTGTTTCATTAAAATTTAACTTAATAATTTCTTTCATAATGTGCAGTGACGGTGTTGGTATATCCTCTACCCCGTATCATCCCGCAGGTGTCATAACATGTGACAGAGGGAAACAAATTGTGTCTTACTTAATTTAACCTATTAACCACTAAACATAAAAACTGCGGTTACCAACCCGTTTGCCAAGTGTGGCAACTATGACAAATATCCCCCCTATGATGGGCAGGCCTATGTTCAATAGTGGACTTTAATAGGTTCTAGCGGTAACGGTAGCGGTAAAATTTCTCTTACGATTTGTTTAATAAAATTTAAACAATGACAAAAATGAAGAAGGTACACGCTTTTGTCTTGCGCCAAACGTTCGCCAACCACGTGAAACCCATGTGTGAAACTAATTCGGGGCAATTTTAAGAATCGCAGCGGTCATGTCTCTGCTGGATGTGTACAGTACGGTCGTGTTGTTTTTTTATGTCAAAAACAACTCATTCTTCCCGTGACCATGGAAGTGGTAAAGCAACAGGAATGTCGGAAATTAAAAATAAATAAAATTAAATGCGATAAAATAAAAAAATAGTATCATTTAATGTGTTTACGCGTCATGTAAATATACAAAATCAATAAATATAAAAGGTAAATATGAAATAAATTTTAAACTCCAATCACTTTTAATTAACGCTAAGAAAGAAAAATTGATTTTTGTTTGTTTTAAAAACTATTTTTTCAAAATATCACCAGTTATGTTATATGAACAGAGTAAACGACAATGTGTCCCGGACAATCCGGTCCTTAAGCACGAAATACATTAGCGACTACTTATATATTTTAAACAATACACACACATTGACCACTTGACACTTTGACTGCCTCGTTAGCCTAGTCGTAGTAAACACGACGGCTGATCATGCGGTCTTGAATTTGAATCCCGGGTCAATACGAAAAACAGTTATTGGGTTTTGCTGACATAAAATTCTCATTAGCATCTTAAAAGTTTGAAAATAGAAAGTGCGTTTGTGCTTGCGTGTACACTTGTACACTATAATACTATCTTGTGCGGATGCGTCTCCGTTGATACTGGCCTGGAGTCGGTCTGGAGAGCATTATGATTATTCCAAACACGAATTTACATATTAAATACCTTGTAATTGCAATTAATAAGCAGCTAAACACGTACAGCTTTCTAGAATTTTATATTCTCGTAAAAGTACAACTGCGGTAGTATCTGGTAGCGTACACGTCATTCATTGAACGTTCGGAGCCTGTAATATTACAAGGTGTTCGGACTAAATCGTCACAGGTGCAATTCTAAATTCCCTTTTAAAACTAAAACTCATATTTCAAAAGTCTAGTCCTGAATATAGGCCTCTTCTATGCCTCCCATCACCTAGTTTATTTCCCTCCCCTCTTACGTCACTCACGGGACGATACGGGCTAGTGTATATTTGTTTTTATAGGACAGGCTGACAAACGAGCACACAGTCCACCTGATGGTAATTGGTTGCTGTGGCCCATAGGCATCTACATCTATCTTCAATTACGAATTAAAATGCAGATGCGTTGTCACCCGTGAGGACTAAGATGGAATGCCTCGTTTCCAGTAAAATGGGACTCCGGTTCTCTAAAATATATGCTATCGTGGTCCCCTCCTTTTTTGGCTCTAGAAAACCGAGAAATCATCCGATTTCGATAAATATTATTTTTAAGGCGGATTTATAAAAAAAAATATGGAAAATATCTCATCTGAAGATTTCATATAATTATTTCATATGACTTTAAATGCGATCATAAACGCACTTCTTCGAACATAATCGTTCATAAATTTTTCGCAGAGCATTAAACGAAGTTTATATTTTTTTTTACACAAAGAACGAACATTTGAAAAAAACATTGAAAAATGTTTGTTTACTAATTTTTTATCTCACTTAAAGTTCTTATACGGTTTTCCGACTTTAAATGTTATCACAAACGCTTTAGAAAATCGAAATAGTTATAAAAGTTAATATTTGGGTATTTTATTGAGTGTAACATCGAGCGAAGCTAGGTCGGGACTTAGGGCATCCCGACTCGGACAGGTTATGTTAGAAGGAGATGGTGGCATCGAGTGAGCGAGCGAATAGACCATCTCCTTCGTGGTTATTTTTTTATAAACTACTTAGAAGTAGGGGCTTCGTCGACCTGACTTCCCTCGACTGCGCTACGTTGAGTGGCGTGGTGCTTTTCTCCCCCAACTCTCTCCCCCCATAAATCAGGCTTATAATCACTCAACGTAGCGCAGTTGAGCACCACGCTACTCAATTCTGAGTGGTTTATAAAAAAATAACCACGAAGGAGATGGCGGGGTCTATTTGCTCGCTACAATTGCTCACTCGACCCGCCATCTTCTTCTAATCTAACCTGTCCGAGTCGGGATGTCCTAAGTCCCGAACGCGAAAAGTCATAAAACTATACGAAATCTTCAGATGAGATATTTTCCATATTTTTTTTTTTCATAAATCCGTCATAAAAATGAAATTGGATGATTTTTCGATTTTCTAGAGCCAAAAAACGAGGGGACCGCGATAGTATAAAATTACCGTTGTCCTATATTCAAACTACATTTTTGATAGGCAATTAATAAACCTACCATTTATGAACAGAATTCAGAAATTCACCTCCTCACTCGTTTAGATGTTTGCAAATTTTATGAACATTGCATCTCAATGCAAGATAAGTCGTTGGGCTTTTTATACTATTATCAAAAAATAACTTATTTTTTCGTTGTAAAAAGTATAATAATATTTCCAAGATATTTTAAACTTAGCAACACGCTGTAGTCTTTCTAAATAGAGCTGCTTTATACCCAGATTATACAGTCCACATTAAAAGTAGTAATAAAATACGAGTAATTTCGTTAAAGTACTTTCATTCTTTATTACAAACTATAGTACGGAAACCAAAATTAAACCGATTAAATAAACAATGATTGTGTCACAAGTTACGAATGTGACCACTATGTCAAAGTAGGTCACGCAGCAAATCGATAGATCTGTGTAGATAAAACACAGGTCAAGGACGAGTCGATAAAACTGTTAGCTCCTCTAACTGTGAGATTTTTTGAAAACTAAAATCTCAAAAATGTTGTTACATATTTATATTCTTTTAGGCGATTTAAACAACACATAAAACAGTATCAGACACACATAGTAGTCGAGATACAAACCCAGCTTTTTAACCTTTTGAAGCTTGTTTTAAGGAATTTTTCGTATTAATCTAGGTACTTTCATATTAATATAGATTAATAATTATAATGGCTTCCTTAAATCAAAAAAAAAGAAACTATTACATTTGCTTCAGTTGAAATTAAATGTTAGATCAGCGTTGAATTGTATGTCGTCAGCATACAAGTATCGAATACCATCATTGATTTATGAAAGTTCCGTAGTCGTACTAAATGGAAGTCGTAGTGACCAGAACGGAAGCCAGATTCCAAACTGAATTCCGAACCGAGCGCTAAGTGAACCGCACATTTAGCATTGAGGACTCGAAACGCGGCATGGTCGGCGGTGTGTTCCAGCCGTCATCGAGTATTATGTGAGGTCGTGGTACCACCCGGGCTCGAACCGCCCCATCCGTACGACAGCAAAAGCTGCCGCGTGGCTCTACTACTCCTATAAGTTTTAATGATATTTGTCAACTAAGTCGGGAAAGTTGTGTTACTTAAGAGATACCGCGGCGAGCGGCGCGTATTTATAGTAGCATGAATATAATGTATGGCTGAATTTGTCCTCTTGAAAAAATCAAAATAAATCCGCGCCAATATGTTTATCTTCTTAGGATATATCATAGCAAACATTTTTATATCAAAACTCCGCCGCGAAAAAATAATTATGCCAATTTCGAGATTTTTTTTATTTTTCTACGCTTGAAGATGAATGACACAACAGCATTTGTTTTATCAGTGGACAATTAATAGTATATTCATCTCTCTTGGTCAGGATACGGAGAATTAATTTAATCAATTCTCCGTATCCTGACCCTTAAAAAATTAAATAACCTTAGAAAAACTAAACAAAAAAGTAGTAACTTTGTTTCCATGAATTTTTAAAATACCTACGTTGTATTTAAGATGTAAGATGTTCAACCTAAGCACAGCCGAAACGGCAATAGAGACTCGGTACATATTTTGTTGTCATTATATAGCCACTAACACACCAAACACTTAAAGTTTTAATTAAAAAGGTAAGGAAACAGAAAGCGTTCTGATAAGTAAGCTACAGCAAAGTTAATGTTCATAATTGCATTGCGGTTCCGACGCGGTGCTGTTTTACAAACGTATCAATAACCATATGTACCTTTGGAAAAATGTTGCCTTTGTAAGATTAAACCTATTTTTTGACGATTTTACTAGGTATAACTATATTATTCTACAGATAAAATACCGTTTTGCGTAAAATTCCCACTCTTATGATCGTCACCTTAGTTTTTGTGTAAAGAAATCTCCTTTCTCTTGTATATTACTCGTGTTTCCATATATTAAAGAATTCATCTATGGCCGTGTGATTGTGTAGCACTCCTACAAACCTTTTCATTAAATGTCTATTAAACTAGCGATCCCTTCCGGCTTCGCACCGATGATGAAACTCGGTAAAAGCGCTACCTACTGGGTGCAAATGCGATTTTTCGTGTTTTATGAAATAAAACTACTTTTATTGATTTTATCACGTTTAATTTGATTTGTTTTAACTTCTGAAGTTATTCATCATCATCATTACAGCCCTTCACAAGTCCACTGCTGAACATAGGCCTCCCCCAAGGTATGCCACAAAGCAC
>DWHP01002647.1:0-14217 GCA_018247895.1 Parnassius honrathi
CCCCCCGCGCACCCCCACCTTGAGCACGGCGGCGGGCAGCACGGGCACGCGCACGCGGCGCCGCTGCCGTCGCTGCACGGCCATGGCGGCGGCTTCCGTCACAACGCTACGCCGCTCCCGCCCGGCTACCGCTACTTCAAACCCGGCCTTTTCGGCGGCGCGCCCGTTTGGCCCAAGGACGAAGACAGGCGCCATCCCACACACCTCAGTAAGGTCTCAATCGTCAAGAGACGAACACCTCCGCGACCCAGATTTACAGGAAAGACGGCAGCACCTTGCTCCGAGAGCCGTTCGGACGAGATGGGAGAGACGAGCGACGGGAGGAAGTATGTACTGTATGCGGATGGAGTCGATTACACGCAAACGTCGGACGACTCCGCTCGCATGAGTTTCTCAAAAGATGATAATGACGATGACATTGAAGAATTCGTGGAGCATTTGGACGACGATGACATAGTTGTCGTTGAACCCGGAGCAATATCTCCCGAAGAACGCATAGCTACCGAAGAAGACTTTGAGGAGTTGATCGACAGCGGCAAACCTGAAGATGAAGCAGAAGAAGAAACGTCTCAACAAGAAAAATGTTCGACTAGGACCGAAACTACTACAAAAACCGTTGCAGTTATTAGCCTCGCTACCGCTAAACAGCCGTCAGCGAGCATCCAACAGTATAAAAGGGTTAATCCATCACAGGGCTCGACACTTTCACGAATACCAGTATTGAGTGCTACGGTGTTATCTCCACACACTAACTCGAAAATTCTCAATGAAGTGTCACAAGCGACCGTTGCCTCGGTTTCTATAGCCAACCAGACTATTTCGGTACCGGTCTTGAAAAATCTGGCGGTCCCCATTGCAAGTGTAACTGGACACGCTGGAGGACCCAAACCTCAGATAAAAAAAGTTCCTCTTAATCTCACAAATTCTCCTTTGACAGTTAATATATCATCTCAATCCCTTTCTAAACCGATAAGTTCGGTCATTAGTGTAATATCATCCAACGTACCAAAAGTTGCGAATTTAAATCCCGTAATTACACTTGCGACTTCGAATACTGGTAACACCAGACTTCCGGTGTCGATTTTAACGCAACACCAAGTTAAACAGAAAATAGTTAAAACAATTGAAAAACCGATGGCATTATCACTGTCTAATTCGAAATTATCTAGCTTGTCCGTAACACATGATGTGACTTTGCCGGCTAAAATTTTCCAAGACGAAGCAGCCTCTCCTGATAGTACAGTTTCCGGTGAAAATAATTCTGATATCCAGAATCCAAGCACATCTATATCTTTGCTTACTCTGACATCACATGGCTCTTCCCAGAAGGAACACAAACCACTATCGATAATGAAGGAAACAAATAAAGATATCGACATCGAAAGTGAAATAAGCCAACAAACGGAACTGCCGCATACGCTTTGTATTACAGACAGAACACCTCTTCTGTTAGGAAAAGCTGATATAAAGAGCCCGGATCCAATTCCTGAAAAGATTCCCGATAATATTATGGAAGGTGATGATGAAGATAAACCTGAGGATAATTTACAAGGAAATTTGTTGCTGGCTTATAATAAGTCAATACACGATACATCAATTCAAAATACGCCAGCAGAAAATAAACAAGATGAAAGTGTTGTAAAGACCATAAAAGCTATTGCTAATCAAACCAAAGAAATGGTTATTGACTCAAATATGCAAATAACATCCGATATGGCGCAAGAATCGGTTCAGATATCTATACCTTCACCAACACCATCCCAAGAACGATACCTTAATGATATCACGATGCGAGAACACTCTGAAGCGGTTGAGGGCAACTCCAAACATGTAGAAACGTTTGAAGACATGCTTTGTATTTTCGAAAATATAGCAGATGACTCAAAGGCATATAGTATGAAGCATCCGAATCAGAAACAAAACATGTCAAATTCTCCTAATCAAAATGTGAATATAAACGCACCTTCAAAACAAGATAGCAAAGAAGTTCAAGAACAACCAGCTTTTTTA
Organism: Parnassius honrathi; assembly: GCA_018247895.1. NCBI lineage: Eukaryota > Metazoa > Arthropoda > Insecta > Lepidoptera > Papilionidae > Parnassius > Parnassius honrathi. The sequence goes on from DWHP01002647.1 coordinate 2,011, forward strand.
AAACGAGAACAGGAGAAGCTGACACTACAGTCTGCTGCAGTGCCTCAATTGTCTCCTTTGTCACAACCAGCAGAATTAACTTCTAATATGGCAAATGTATCTCAACAGTTACGTACTATTATGACCTCACTAAACACAAATACATCGAAAATGGAATCTCAAAGTATATCAAATATGAGAAAGTCTAATGATGCAACAACTCCCACGCAGGTTAACTTTGAAAATCTATTGCCTTCATCCAAAGTTGAAGTTGCTGCTTCTCGACCTTCTCCTGTTCAAAGAATAGAAAAACCTACAACTTCCATTCAATGTTCAGAAAGTATGTCTATAACTGCAGCTCAGATGATGGGTTCACGTGTGAACACTTTATCGTCAATGAGCCAATTAAGAAAATCTCCTACTGTATCTCCAATAAACTCACCGGTAGGTATGCAGAATACTTTAATGAAGTCTCCTGCGCGGTCACCTCTAGTAACTAATCAATCTTTCATGCAAAATGAAGATTCCAATGTTGCGACAGTACCTTCGCAAGTAATTCAAATGCCGGCGCTATCAAAAATTCATAGTAGTTCTTCTGCACCAGTCTCTATGATTCATTCGAACAATACGATTACCACTAGCGTAAGCAGTTTCCAAAAGGGTCAGCAATTACCCACAAGTATATTAGGTCATACCCTACTGCAACCGACGAGGCAGATCAACACTAGTAATCTTTCGTTTAATTCTCAAAATATTAGTTCCAGCCAACCTCCAGCTTTAGTTATGACATCGAGGTCGGTAATTGGAAATAAAGAACCAGCGCCAAATGTCACAGTACGGACACACGCTATTGTAAGTCCCGGAATGAGCCAGATGCAAATGAAATGTAATCAGTCATCTGGCTCTATAAATTTCATAGCATCTTCAAAATTACTACATACGCAACTGACATCGCCGTTAAAGAGATCAAAATCAACGGATGAGCCAAAAAGCGAGGTTATTGTTGGTCACATACAACCTACGAAAAGGCATAGCGTGGAGTCGGTAATTGTTAAGTCGGAGCCGATGGAAACAGATGAATCTAATGCAACAACATCTTTAATCGAGAATACTGTAAATAAAAACACTCCGCCAGGTACCGGTAATCAAAGAAATGACGAATCTCAAAATGTTCTCCTAAAACAATTATTACAAACGACAACTTCTGCGGCCACTGTAGTCCCACAGCGTACTATGACAATACAGAGAACAGCACCCGCTTTGGGCACTATACCATCCTTAGAGGCTCAATTAGCTAGGCCATCAATACCACCGCCTACATTAGCTTTGTCTCAGGAAGTTGAGATACCGAATAACTCTCCAAGGCATTTGACAACAGTCAGTTCTAATTTCGGCAATCGCCCCTCAATTCCCACATCCTCAATTACCATACAAGCCTCAATTCCTACATCTTCAATTTCACCATTAATTCATACTTCAACGCAATCTTTGATGGATGTTAGGAAACAACCCATAAAAGTTATGACCAAAGAAGAAACAACACCAATTCCAGAAAGTTCACCGACGATGAAATCTACAGCAATGTATTCAATGAACTTAGAAAATCAACAGATGCTTCAAACAATAAAAAAAGAAGTCATCCCTCCACAACAAAGCCCGGTTCACAGACCCTTTACGCCAATGGACGTCAAAAAAGAATTGCTTGATGAAAGTTCTCAACAGTCTGCAACTTCCGGTGTTTCTACAGCCTCTGATCAAGGAAAATTAGATCAACCCATGAAAGAAGAATATCCTGAAAGTGTTACTATGGATTCGACATCCGAAACAAATGCACCCGAAACACCTTCTGAAGCAAAGAAACGAAAGAGGCGAGAATACCAACAAAAGAAGCGCAAACAGATGCAAATGAATATGAAAGCGGCTGCTGAAAATAATTTAAACACAACTAATGCTAAGAAACGACCTAGGAAAGGCTCCAGATATGAAGAAGATTATGACACATTTATTGACAATTTAATGACTCAACTGCGACTCTTGCCGCCTATGCAAATTCAGGAACCTACGCTTACCACGAATTTTGCCGTTTGTCCGCTATTTGGTTCTGGTGATTTGACTAAACTGAAAAATAAAGACTACGATATTTTAAAAGGCGATCTAGTTGGAGAATTTGGTAATGCGAAAATACCGAATGTAGCGGATTATTACAACACTAAACCATTTGGTGATGAAGAACCATTACCGGAGAAACCACCAGCTTCCACTCAACGAGGTTTCTATGATCAAGAATTTCAACCTATCATATTTGACGAAGACCCCGAGGACAAGAAATTGGACTTTATCTGCAAAGAAAGAGATACAGATACACCTGATAGTATTATAAGCTGCTCTAGTCCTGAAGGATTCGAAATTGAGCCTGCTAATAGATTCCCTGGTTTAAGATTTATCGACGATGACGATGAAGAAGACGACAGTGATACGCCATCGGGTCGAGTTTCACCTATAATACCACTTATTGCGCCAATTCCTATAAGAGTAAAACCATTATCATTGTATCAACTTAAAGATGAAGATGATAATCAAAAATCGATTAAAAGCATTGACACTGATTCTCCGCTAAAGAGTAAAATCGATGATTCTCCAGGAAGTACAGAAAGCAATGAGAATGTTACAGTAACGTTAACATTAACTTCAGGAGCTGCTGAAGATATTCTAGGTGTGCTGAAAGAACTCGCTGGTATACTCCACATACCGCCGCCGACGTCATATCAAATCATTGAAAGAACTGCTACACCACCTTCACATAAACTTGGACTTTATAGATCTAAGGGAAAAGATGGCAAAGAAGGAACTCCTATTGATATTCAGAGTATTTTAAATGGAGCAGCAAAATTCTGTCGGCATTGTGACGTGGTTATATTAGATTCAGTAGTCCGTGCAAAGGCTTCAGAATTTCCCCTACTGTCAGCTAATAAAGGCAACGCTGAAGAAATTCTCTGCGATAGCGATTCTGAATTATATTTTTGCAGTACACAGTGTTATGAAAGATTCGCATGGCGACCAACTAATATTATCCTTGATGGAAAATCTAAAACTAACATTAAGGATGAAAACAAGTCTGATGTTGAGAACAATTTGTCAAAAGACCGAGACGATTTTGACACAGCATCAACAGAGAGTATGGAAACGGATGATTTGGATATTAAGCCCGATATAAAAGATGAAAAAATGGATCTTTCGTTTATCGATTCCCTAGATAACGATGAACTGATGAAGGAAGTCGGAGATGACGTTAGTGCTTTAGATGAAGACTTGAAGAGCGAAGAGCAGGATGAGAAAAGTAACCAAAGCATTGAAAGGGAAAAATACAGGGGTATTCGATATAAAGCGTGGTCGCCGGGATGTATTGGTCCGCCGGTTAAATACAAACGTCCCACAGATAGAGAGCTTACAGAATTGGTATTTAAAACGGGTGTTGCTATTATGCCGGTCACTAATGAAGATGCGCGTAAATGTGAACTGTGTGGTATACAGGGCGATGGAGTCGGTGACGGTGTATCGAGACTGTTGAACTGCGATGTTGACAGATGGATACATCTCAATTGTGCGTTATGGTCAGAAGGCGTTTACGAGACCGTGAGTGGAGCGTTAATGAATGTAGACAGCGCTCTTGTTGCGGGTATGAGCGCTACATGCGCGGTCTGCAGAAGGCTGGGCGCGACTGTCAGATGCTTCAAGGTGCGCTGCGGTAGCGTCTACCACCTGGGCTGTGCCGTCAAGGATAACTGCGTTTTTTATAAGAACAAAACTGCATTCTGCGCCTCGCATGCTCCTAAGGTAAGATTTACTTATTGTTTTTGTTTAAATAGATGTTTTGTGGACTTTATTGCATCTATGTGCGAAGTGACAGCTAGGTAGATATATGAAAAATTTAAAAAAGTATTGTGTTCTTAAAATCATCAAACAATTTGAAATTTTAGCCAGTTTGTCGTCATCTATTAAAATCATTACATTTTTGTATGGCGTGGAAATAAGATGATTCAGATTACGGAGAAACAAATACAATACATAAAATACAATACAAATACAAGTAATACTTTTATACATATACTAAATCTCTATATATAAAATCAATTGCTATCTGTTAGTCTCGCCAAGGGGTGATCCTCATTTGCCGTTCACAGTTCGTTCACGGTCCGATCTCGGTCTGATTTATTATATTATTGGAATGGGATTCGAGCGAAACTTGATTGTTACGGATAGTGTGAATGCACACACATATTTTTTACTTGATAATATTTTATCAGACCGAGATCGGACCGAGAACGAACTGTGAACGGCGAATGAGGATCGGCCCTAATAGATCCCGCATCATTGAATATTTGTTCTGTTTCTATTTCACCAAATTTCGCGGCATGCAAGAGTTGCGGGGACGTGTCAAATGCGCTGTGATTGGATATTTCAAGGTTAAACTTAGAATGCTCCGAACCATAGTGACGTGACAGGGTTGGGACATTGATCGATAAATTTGGTATTTATTGATTATTGATAACTAAATAATTTGATCAAGTTTTATTTGAAATCTAATAAAAAATGAAGCAATGTATATACATTTGTACATGTAATTTAATGATTTCTTAAATTTGCACGAACACTACACATTGATTAAAATTATTTATACGCAATTTATCGCGTTAAATTAATTTATTTTTATTTCGGCTTAGTTCCCCCATGATTGATGTCGCAGTTGGCCCGGCTACCTTCAGTTTTTGAATATTAATTGTTGGTCCGATATATGAAGAACTAGTTTAAAGTATCTTAAAGTCTTGCAGTGGTATGCTTGGGTTTGGGTTTAATTTTGTTAATTATAGGATCAAAACTTGATGGCAGTACCCATCCATCTTTTCTCTTGAAATTAGGATGTTTTTTTAATTTCAATAGCCTAATCCTTGGTAGGAATCGGTGTTATTTTGCGAGGATTTGTAGTTTATCTGCTGCTGCTGTAATGGCGGGGACGATCTTGAACGTGTTCGCAGACTGCAGAATTCCCGGAGCATCGGTGCTACACGTCAGCTATATGTTCTTTCACGCGGGTTTTTATAGATCTTTTTGTTTTGACCTAGATTCACAATCTAGCTTGTACACTCCTGCATCTTGTAAAGGAATATTACACTTGATGAATGGTAAAAATTGACTAATCTTCTTCGGCTGCTTGTAGTATGTTTTAATGGAAGATCGCTTTAAGATGTAGTCAACCTTAGTCATCCGGCTTCACTCGGTCACTGTGACGTAGGCGCTGAACCCGAAGCTTGTCTTGTAATACTTGTTTGACGTGCTGAAGATCTGCGGCCTGATGTTTTCTGTCACAGATCCCTTGTGCTCTCTGAAACAAAGCTTTACCCACGATAACTAACTGTGAAGGATGATGGTGAGATGCACTATTTAAATATTGGTTGGTATGGGTCTTTTTCCTATACACAGTGTGACCAATAGTGTTTATTAGCTATGGTTTATAAATCCGTTAAAAATAGTTTAATTTCGACGTGTAGCATTCGCCTAAATATTAGAATATCATGTTTCACTAAACCACTTAATGCTATTACTTATTGTGTAATCCACATTGGTACTATACTATAAAAAAATGTTAAGTCCATACTAAAACTGGCAAGTACAGAGCTAGTATTGCGGAATCCAACAGCCGTCTACGGTTTTTCATAATATGATGATCGCTTCTGGGAAGTGTCTCGAGCATAGCATAGCACCTATAAAATATAGGTATCAGAATGACACGCCACTATTATAATATATATATGTGTGTGTGTGTGTATTATAATTAATATAATTTACGTAGTGAGTGATAACTGGATGTGTTAGCTGACTTGCCACTCCATTTCACTGCACAGGAATCCATTTGTAATGTATTTTGGATACAAAACTAGTTTTAAATTGTCAGGAACTCGGACGTGCCTACGGTTCACAAACTTGATCGATACTGATGTCGTGATTCTTAGCGTCACTTCATATGCTAGCTACAGAAAGCATGTGTTGCGCGCGTTTGTGGCCAATCTGTGGGTATTACGTTCTTCCTTTTAATAACCAAATTTAAATTCCTAACTTCTTGACAATTCAGCCTCATGACATCTGGAAAGTACCTAAAAAGTTGGGTTGTGAACTAAACGCAACACATGCTGTATAAATCGTTCAAGTACAGTATAATATTTAGTGTCAAACAGATGTATAGTATATTGATAATTATTTGTATGTACTAATTTACTATTAGCGACTTTTACACATACACTCTTTAACGCGTGAATCGGCTTACGTGCGGTAACGAACACCCATGTAAAGATAGAAAAGCAGAACGAGAATGCACGCGCTCGCCAGTCGCTCGCGCATCTTCTCATACCTCAGTCATGCGTTCAACTCTGTGCGCTTCAAACATACTTTACTTGCGCGGTTATATGAAAACGATTGTGGTCGTAAAATAGCAGCTATTAAATAATGGAACAAGGATCTTATTACAGAGTTCTTGGCAATATACAAGTCTAATGTATGCAAATTTATGTTTAATAATATATTAAAAATAAATTAATAAATATATAACCTATTATACCAGCAAACATAACTGCTTGTGTAATATTTCTTCTAACCCCTTTTTTTATTTTTTTTAGAACACTAGTCTTCAGAACGTGCGTTTAACAAAACTGTGTGATTTTCATACACTCCCAGTCGTGAAAGTTTCCCGTTCTGAATCACGCGCGGATAGCATTTACACGACACGTTTTCCTCTGAATAAAAATAGAGTAGTAATAGCGCGCGAAAGAGTGAATGTACACAAAAATGGATAAACACAACCACTCACGATTGCGCGAGTGAAAAAACGTGTCGTGTAAAGGCGGCTATTCGGGTATATAAGAATGTATGTTACGACTGAGTTCTATGTGAATAGACCTTTATACAATAACATAACTAACTGCCTTAAATAAACGATTGTTTATTGATTTCTTATATTTAAGCGAACACTACACAGTGAATAAAACCACTTTTACGGTTTTACGTTTAATTTGATAATTTTATGATGTTGATGAAGTCTGCAGTTTGTGATCATATCCTAGACGGCTTCTGCCGTTAAATCAGACTTGATATACAACAAATCCTCGCGAAAGAAGATTAGATGATCTGACGGCTCCGTGGCGCAGTGGCTTAGCAATGAGTTACAGCGCTAGAGGCAGCGGGTTCGAATCCCGCACGGAACAAGTGTTTGTATGGCCTACAAGTAATTGTTCCGGGTCTGGATGTTTGTCCTTGTGAAATGTATGTTTGTAAACTACCCCACGATACGGGGAAAATCCTGGTGTCTGGGGGCGGAGTAACGTTTTTTAAAAAAAAGGTATGCAAATAACCTCCTGAGCTTAATAAAAGCCAATTATTTGGATATTACAGGTAGATACTTCAGTTTTTAGGTAATAAATTATGGTTTATAACAAAGCAATGTGCCTTTAATATAAAAGTAAAAACTGGTTTTTACTATGTCTTTATTCGTTTTTGCCCCGTACCGGTTTTCCGGAAATCGTCGGAGGCACGGAGTATCTCTTTAGTGCGTTGTGCATATTACTTCAAGGGCGTTGATAAATGTTTTAACGGTATTGTTGTACATAATATGGCGCGTCCCCGGTGCTGGGGGTGGAAACTGCGCGTCGCCAGCGAGCCATCAGCCCGCAAGTGAGCCGCCTGCATCATGTCTCACCTGACCTTCACCCCCCCAAGCTCTACTAAACCTTTACTCCTCACTGACAATCACACTTGTAGTCGGCCAAGCCAATTAGGTAGAGAGACACCACGCTGTCCATACTAATACAATAGTGTGAGAGTTTGTGCGAAGTAGGAGCACTAATTAGAGGGCGTCCGTTAATTGCGTGAGGAGTTTTCTTTTAATTTGGATCCCTTCTTCCCCCTTGGTAAGATTTCGTCGGGACCTCCGCTTCTCCTCACATAAGATTTAGCCTATAACTTTTAAACAAATAATTTAAAGTGCATTAAAAAGAATTTACTTAAATTAACCCTTTCGCCGTCCCATGCACTACACAGGTCATTGTTGTCTTTCTGTTGTGTCTGAAAAACGGACAATTAAAGTGTTAAGTAAGCGTAAAAATGAATTACAACACCACCTCCCCTCACCCTACCCCTAATTCATAGTCATTAATGTAATTTTTAATTACTAGAAACATCTTTTTCTTAAAACTAGGTTTTTCTTTTGTTAATTCTTGAACTAATAAAAATTTCAGTATACATGAAAAAAGTGGAATATCCCAAAAAAATTAAGCAATAAATTTAATGGTTTTTTTGTTATCATGTTTAATTAAAAGGTTGACTTAATTTTTTCAATGACCTCCCGATCCCTTTAAATGAGATTTGATGAAATTTTGCTGAACCCTCCCCCATTTGAGCTCACCTAATTAATGGATGCCCCCTTACTCAGCCACGCGTATAAATTCCTGACCATCTCCTGAATAAACTGATGGGACATTTTTTAATGCCGAGAGATAAAAGATATTCTGAATTTTTATTTTCACACATCGTAAAAAGAAGTAGGTAGAATGCTTTTTTCCTTAGGTACCGCATGCAACATATACTCATCGATAAAAATGGCTTATGAGTGACTTTATGTTTAACAGCCTTCTAATTATTGAGTGAGAACTTTTTTAATAATAATAATATCATTTATTCGCTAAACATGGTACGTTAGAGACGACAAATAACTTATCTGATTTTATCCCATTTAATGAACTTATTTTATATTCCCGAAATTTCAAGTGCTTTGCAACACCCATGGACATAGTAACTAAGGCGTTTGACACCCCAAGGTCACAATTAACTGTAAACTGAAGGTAGCCGTGATAGTTATGACACAAGGGCGTAATATGTGGGAATATCCGTAAAAATAGTTTTATTAAATGTGTGTGTTCGCTCGATCGATATAATAAATCATTGACCTTTTGATTAACTTGATCGACTGGTTCACACATTCGTTTCGATCAACGTTTTATCGACTCTAAAGGTACATGAAGAAACGCAAATTGCTGCCATAATCAAAATTAATGCATAGTAAAACATTTAGTGTGAAGTTGGCTCATTAAAATTCTCGACTAATTCAACTCCCATTGTTGATTTTCCGTGTGTGCATGTGTCATAGACGTAACGTGAATATCCCGTATACACTTCACCGTGATTCTTATATTGCAGACGACGAGGGGATCGCCGAGTCAGGCATGTGATGGAGCTCTGTCACAGAGTCTACTTGACCTGCCAGTGTACTCGCTCATGACGCCGCCCTGTACAACAGCGCTATGTTTTATATAAAATATATTTTTTGTATAAATGTACATTGAACTAAAGGACCAATCTTGTAAATTAGTTGTAAATAAAGCAAGGAGTTTGATTCAACACGACCGGCGGTGAGATTATTATTAAGTGAATATAAATTGAAATATTGGTTTTAGATAATCCGTTGGAACGACAATGGCGTTTGCAACCGCCGCCAGTGCTGTGTTGTATATTTACAATTTACTTTATATTTTGAGATTTTATCGTGAAATTTTGACTTTTACAATTTTATGTATTAGTTGATAAGTGTAACACTTTGAATCTCGAATTTGTACTTAACTATTTTGTAATGTTCTACGGTGTGCTCAATTGTTTACAGTTACTGTTGTTTGTTAAATTATTGCGTAAGTATTGAAATAAGTTTACATTTTGACTCAAAGTCATAAATTATACAATAAAGACTAAAACACAATTACAATATTGGTAAAATGCACCTATTGGTTAATATTAATACCATCTTTTTTTCTTTACCTTTTCATTCGTCTACAAATATTTTTTATTTATAACTTTACAGTGAAAATACTTAAAAAATAACAGAAACATAGGTATTAAAATTGTGTGTTATAAGCATTCATTTTATTGTACTGTCCAAAAAAACTAAATTTTTATAGAACTTTTAATATAATGTAATTAATCGAAGGACATTTTCCTACCCATCATGGTAAATTGTCAAACTAGTCTACCATTTTAGGATGAATGAGATGAAACAACGGTCAATTATTTTCAGTTACACACTAATCATTCAAATGCACTGTAATGGTTTTATATGACTGCTTAAATAATTTTATGCTCTCTAAATAAGTTGTAAGTAGGTCTTGCAAACACATTACCTTTTATATACATCATTATCGTGACAAACGTACTGTCTGTTCGTTTTTAATTTAATTACCTTTTTATACTACAATCAAATACTGTTTAACTGAAAATAATTATACTGCTTCCTACAATCGAGCACATTACTTCCCTGTGCCGTCCACAATATTAGGTGTAATTTTTTTAATCCATTGTTATATATTTAAATGATATTCCATGATTTTTATGGTAATTTTAAATTTATTGCACACCAATTTAAAATTGGGCGAAGGTATTAAAAATGCCTTGTGCGATAGTGTCCAAATAACATTGCAACAAAGCTAGCCTTAACTTTGCGCAGGTATCATGAAATACATTTTATTTTTTAACTATTATCACTGGTGTTTTATTTACTTATGTTTGCTTTTTCAGTGATCAGTTTAAAACTTAGTGATTATATACTCTTTGGATCAGTTACATTGGGGAGAAGTATCATCATCATACATCATCATCATCATTACAGCCCTTCTCAAGTCCACTGCTGAACATAGGCCTCCCCCAAGGCGAACTGCCTAAACCTTAGCTGGGCAGCGAAGCTGAATTTACAGAGGAGGCGGCTGTGCTGTTAAAGGCACAAAATGATGGGCTCCATACCGAACTCTGGAAAATCCTCCACCGTAGGGACAAGGAGAATGGGTTCCTAGTAACCTTTTCTCTTAACGACCCATCGCCGGAAACTCTTTGGAAGGCAGGCGACAGAGTCTACTTTGGATTTAAAACAATAACTTTTAAAGTCAAGGTAGATTCTGACGCGCTAATGGAGCCTGAACTGCCCCTACTCCAATCTCCCCAGCTCTCCACCTCTTGGGGTGAGACTGGAACGTCATAAGCCAGTGACGAAGACCCAAAACGATGATCTCGCTTCGGTCCGAGGTCCTCCGTTGGTGTCGGCCAGGGGTAATTGGAAGGGAGGTGGGAGCGATAAAGCGAAACGCAAGGCCGATTGATATCCTTCTTATCTGGTGAAAACCGTCAGAGCAAGTTTTGCATGGGGATATATTCCAGAACGATGTACTATTGTTAAAGTTCTATTAATACCTAAGACTGGTAGAAATGACTACGCTGTACCAAAATCCTTCAGACCTATACGCCTGTATTCCTTTCTTCTTAAGACACTGGAAAAGGTTATAGATAGATATATAAGTTATGTAGCTTTAGCTACGAGGCCCATACATTACAACCAGTATGCTTACCGCAGATGCAAATCTACGGAAATAGCCCTGATCAGTGTTGTTGACATGGACGAAAAAGCACTGGAGGATAAAGAAATAGCTCTTTGTGCCTTTCTGGATATTGAGGGTGCCTTCGACAGTAGCCCCGTATCACTGTTGATTAGGGGACTGTAATCTAAAAATGTTGGCCCCACAACCATCAGGTGGATGAAGTCGATGCTCTCAAACAGAAAGGCAAAAATAGCGCTGTTTCAAATTTCGATTGAGGTTGCAACTACAAGAGGCTGCCCACAAGGAGGTGTATATCACCCATACTTTGGACTCTTGTGATTGTCCAGCTATTGTACAAGATGGCAGACCTTCGCGTTGACATACTAGGTTTTGCTGATGACCTTCTGATCAACGCGAGGGACTTTTGCCAAAGTACTTTATCATTAATCATACAGAGAGCCTTAAACACCATAAATAACTGAGAATGGATAACAGTTTATCAGTTAATACTGATAAAACTGTAATAATACTCTTTACCGTTGTTACGGCCTTGAGTTGCCCAGGCAAAGGTCGACTGTATTGGGGCCCATAGCAATCCAAATCGACGGACAAACCAGGGGAGAGCCCAATGGCTTATGGAAAGTTATTATATATTGGCTAATAAATAAAAATAGAACTTACCTAGTTCAGGAGTAGAGTATACCACAAGGCGTCGTCAGCGTGGTGTGAAGGTAGTGTGGGTGTGTATGTGAAAAAACGGTATGTGGTGAATGTTTAGCCGACGTCACCAAGGCAGGCCGGAACCCGCCGTCGCTGCACTGCTCCAAAAGGC
>DWHP01002648.1:0-14217 GCA_018247895.1 Parnassius honrathi
ATACCAGCGTGAAATAGTAGCTTAATGCTGCTGTATTTCGTATGGTGAGTGTAGAGAACCGGAGATCCTTTTTACTGAATACGGGGCAATCCATCCTAGTCCTCAGGGATGACAACACATCTGCATATTGATACCTAATCTGGGATAAATGGAGATGTCTATGAAGAACAGTATCCACTTATAATTAGGTTGACTATGTGCTCGTTTGTTAACCCCATTCCGGAAAGAAAACAGGGTTAGAAGCGGGTTAATTCGTCACTACGCAAGAAAGCGACACTCATATAACTTACGTATCTTGCGTTTAGCTATAAATTTTTTTTTTCTCTGTTATTAGGTCCGACTATTAGGTAAACTATTTATTTATCGTATAAAGGCTCCCAGCTTAGTAGCTAAATTAATCCGAATGTAAATTCCACAGTTCGAGACCAGTCCGAGTCCGATACCGCCAGCACCAATGAAATTGTTATTATGTCTATTTAAACTTTAACGTTTTAGATACATTTTTAATAAATATTTTTGTATAAAAGCTATACTCAATCCTTATCTAGGGAATATTTTTGAAATATTTATTGTATCTTATATCACTTTTGATATATCCCTTTTTTTGTAAAATAAAACTATTACTACCCCTTGTATTTCTTTTAGAAATTAACCAAAAACACAAACTCTTTTTATATAAATGCATATATAGTGTTTAATTAAGTCGGGTATTTTTTATACAATTTGGACACACGTTAATAAACATGACTTGTTGCATTTAGGTAACTCAGAACTTCGTTTAGAACAAATTTAAACAAAAATTGTCCAAGCATAGAGTTTCAAACATAGCGTCATAGAGACACAAAAATGCATACGAATGTGTATGCATTTTTGTGTATTACTCTAAGCAAAAAGAAAAGATTTTTGTCAGATAAAGCTCGCAAAGGTATTAAATAACGAGAAAGTTTGTATAAGATGTCTTAGCGACATATTTTGATAGAAATTTAAAATAAAGTACTCAATATTACAGGCTATGGTAATGGAGAACAGTATTGCAAGTAGGTACTCAGAGTGGTAAGTATAGACATATTTTTATAAAAATCTTCATTTGGCGCATTCATTACGAGTAGAACTACAAAATTAGATTCATCAAAGGCTGGCTAAGAAAATAATTAATTAAATTGTCTATTCTGGTAATGGACGAATTAATAAATTATTTTCTTTGTAGTAGACATTGAACTATTATGTACTACGAACTAGAGCTATAGTACAGTGAAAATAGAATTTAACTTTGCACTGAATTTCCGATCCAATTTTTTGTTTTTATAGGATTTAGGATTATTTAGTGAGCATAAAATCACAAAATGCTGACAGATCCAGGTGGCGCTTCAAGAGCCATCTTGAAAAAACGATTTCGGCGGATATCTCAGAAACTATACACTTTAAGGCAAAAATTATAGAAACCATTATTGTAGAAAATAAAATTTCGCATCTTTTGTTTCCAATTAACTTTTTTATAAAACTTACCGTTTACGATTTATGACACATTTATTGAACCAGTTTTTCTATCGCGGCCAATAAGTCTTGAAATATTAGATTAATGAATAAAATGCATTAATCCATTTTTAAAGATCAATTTACTCTCTACAACTTTTGTTTCAAACTTTTTTTCTGATGTCCGTACTTTTTGAGTTATAGGACGTTTAATGTTGAACTACCGGGCGTAAAGTTACCTACCACGTCACCTGTGAATTTTTCAACTTACGTCCAACATTAAATAACTCAAAAAGTAGCTGCTTGTTTTCTTTCTTTTGAAGGAAGAAGAGGCAAACAAGTATACGGCTCGGCAGATAGTAAGTGATCACTTTCGCCCATGAACATCTGCAGGATCAGGGAAATTGCAGGTTCGTTAACGACCTTTTAGAAAAGAGTAGGCACTATTCTTGAATGTTCCCAAGTGATATCAGTCTAAAAACTGCTGGTGACATTAAATTCCACAGTGTGGTCGTGTGAGGCATAAAATTAACACATACTAATACCTTTATTATTCTTTGTTAAAAACTTGATATCGATCTTTTCCATTAGCTCAAAAAGTTTCTCAATTGGACGTATCCTTTTCCGGTTGAATATAAAATTTGGAATTGCCTTACTTGGCGGTTAGATGAGCGATCGCAGTACCGTCTCTACACAAAAACAAAAATAGTTTTGTTAAAAACTTCCCCGCTGCTGTTCCCCGCGACTTCGCCCGCGTATTAAATTACATGTTTTATTCTTTTGCGCGAAATAATAATTATTTTTCTAAAATAAAAGTAAGTTACTAAGTTAGTCTAAGTTACTCCTTATAACATCAACTATCTACCAGTGAAGATCCAGTGAAAATCGGTCCGGCCATTTCGAAGATTAGCCGGAACGAACAGAAAGACAGACAAACAAAAATTTTAAAAATTGTGTTTTTGTTATAAGTACCGTATACACTTTCCCAATTTAATTTATTTGTGTAAATAGTGATGTAAATTCTGTCAATACTGGAAACAAGAACATTAGTTATACCAGTTACTCGACACCAGAGAGTCAGTGATTCGCTCATGGGGCAATATATACGCTTTTACAACAATATCCCATAAAATATACGGGACTTAGCTATCAAAAAGTTTAAAAAAATTATTTAAACGAAATTTGTTTAGTAAGGGTTTTTTTACTACTACATAGTGCGTGATAAGTACCCTTAGGAATAAGTGGTTTCTAAATATTTTCATACAAATGGTATAAAATATGATGTTGTAATTTTTTTTAAAAGTTCCGGTGGGTTCCTTGGTAGTTTTTCGCAGGACATATGACTTTCAATACCTAAGTATTCTTGTAATCTACATTTAACAAAAAACATTCTAAGCTATTCCATTCATCTGGTAAATTAAGACTTCTTCTCTCTCTTCTTCTTCTGCTGCCACCGGTCTCCCTATTACGACACTCACGGGACGAAAGTGGGGCGATGTACTCTCTAAAGTCTCTAAAGTAATAAAATAAATTAAAAGAACACAAACTTAGATTATTTATAGAGTATAGTTACTTAGATTATTTGTAGAGTATTACAAAAATTATTTTGTCTTTCAAGTTATTTTTAATTAACACAAACTAACAGATATTTTTATAAAATAAGGATGACAAGCGAGCACACAGTCCATTCAATGGCAAGTGGCTGCTGCGGCCCATAGACATCTACCTCAGTCCTCGATCACGAATCAAAACACAGAATGCAGATACATTGTCACCCGTGAGGACTAAAATGGAATGCCTCTTTTTCAGTAAAAAGGGTATCTGGTTCTCTACACTCACACTGCTATTTTACGCTGGCATTCAAATGATTAAGTTTTTTTTGTTGTTTGACATCTGTTTAAGGAGACAAATTAAACTTTTAATAAAGGGTAATAGACGACTTCCATGAACTAAAAATAATTAAACAACACCCACACAGCTTTTGAAGTTGGGACTTTAATTTTATTTTATTTTATAGCACCGAGCATAGGATTTATTGTGCAGAAATTAATTTAATCTTTTTAGTTCTTTGAAGGCGGCGTTTACTTTTTTATTAAATGTTTAATTTTTCTCACTAATCAAACGTATAACAACAAAAGAACTAGTTGGAATTAATTTTTATACTGGTTTATTTGGAATGAGTAATTTCTCAAGCTAAACACCTAGAATATCTAAACATTTTATTCCCTATTTTTCTCTAATTAGGGGTGAAATATTTTCTTTAAAATTTTGAAGATATAATCGCATGGATCACGTTTGAAACTTATAAAAATATAATATTTACAATCGGTGCACAATTGACGAAGACATCGCGTAACGCGTAACTGTTTATTTACTATCCAGGTTTGAGCTATAGCTTAAAAAGAGTCTTTTACCACGTTATCTGCCATGTTTTTTTAACTCGTTTTTGTGTATGTCCATTCGGGTCAAATTCCCAACTTCCGGATAAACTAGACTTTAAATTTCTAAACGTAGCTCAGAATCGAATGTCAATGTAAGAAAATAAAAAACGTGATATATTACAAAAAATACAAAGTTTTTAAAAAATTCACTCGTTCTTAAATAAACAGTCCCTTAGCGGCGGCGCTACAGTCTTCACGAAATTGGACATTGGTTGTTAAATTCTATACTTTAATCTGAATCAACGATATATTTTCGTTACATGATTGTGTATAACAAAAAACGTACAGTCGAATTATAAACCCCCAATTTTTTTGAAATCGGCTAAAAACGAGGGTAAATACGAGTAGATGTATTTTGGTAATTTGCAAGATGACATCTATTGGTTGAGTAGAAGTTTCTGTTTTAAACATGCTAGAAGATTAGTTTCACTTATTAGCGATATATATCCGAAGTAATGACGGTGTAAGGATATCTACTACCGTATATCGATCCGTGAGTCTTAAAAGGCGATAGAAGGAATCCAACCAGGAAATAAGCAGCAGCGTCTTTCTAATAACTTTCTATAGAGTTAAAAGAGTTAAAGTTACAGCCAATATACGTCCAACTGGACACAGGCCTCCTCTCATTTATAAGAGGGTTTTAGACTAAGGAAATATTCACCGCGCCGCCGTAACGTGTGTTGACGAACTTCACATATTTTTGAAATCTCCTCGTGATATTTTTCCTTATTTGTCAGTCATTCATGTATCCTCACGACGTTTTCCTTCATTGCCGAACACGTGGTAAATCGGTACTTAAAATTGCAATTAAAAATTTCATTGGTGCCGGCGGCGATCGAACCCAGATTGCTCGCGTACTGTGAAATTTACTGTGAGTGCTAAGCAGCTGAGCTACCACGGCTCTAGTATAATAACTATGAATAATTAAAAAATAAACTGCGTTTGATAACCCGTCAGGTGTGGCAACTATAGAAAACAAAAGAACCCCCATAGGGAGGCCTTGGAAATCTATGCTCAGCAGTGGATTGTTAGCAGGCAGTAACGGTAAAAAGATATGCGTTTATTAAGTCATGGGAGGTTGTTAAACGGAAGGTCTCTCCTTTATGTTCTCTTTAAATAAAAGCTAATTGAAAAAAATATACAATTGTGTCATATAAAAATCAGTTAAAGTCCGACCTTGTGTTTGAGACCGTCGCAAAATGTTCTCGTAAAAAATAATAATTAGAGGTCGCGGAAATTAAGCTCACTTGCCGGAAATCGAATTAAGAACATAAATTGTTTATTACCGCTTGAAAGTAAGCGTCATGACATAAACTTTTGAGAGTTTTCTTTGATGATATCGCGTCATTAGAAGAATTTAATAATTTTTTCCCCATTTATTGCTATGAAAAATTTGTCATCGGAGTCAGTCGCAATTTGCCGCAAAGGTCGTTGCAAAATTGTAAATACGTTAAATTCTAATTTAGTTACTCCTTTGATTGGAACAAGTAGCAGAGCATTACACAAGCCGTGTTCTTGTTTAAGGATAAAATTGCCAAGTAAAAATATGCCGTAAATCATTCCATATGAGCCTCAGGTGTAAAATCGTAAATGTTGATTTCCTTTTCAAATTTTTTAAAAACCAACAGGTTAACTTTGAAACATCCACACCATATTATCATTATTAACTACAACTCAACATAAACATTCCCCGACTCTATAAAACACAGTATTTGAATTACCTGCAATCATTTATTTCCTGCATGTCTTATCAGGTTGTCTTAACTTCGAGCCTTTTGACCGACCAGTGCCATATCAGCTCCAAATGGATCAGTAAGCTGAATCGGTTACTCTGGTTCTACTGCGGATGTCATCGTTACAGATTCTATCACACTAAGAAATTCCAAGAATAGCTTCCAAGCATACACCTGAGATTATACCTAACCCGCTTAGATTATATTACGCTCTAGATCTAAAATTATTGTTTGCCTGAATGCCAGGGATATTGGATTACCTGCGATAATAAAATAGAAGCGTTGAAATCTCTAAACTCAAATGCATTTATTTTATTAACTGGTTTTCTTTTTATTGTCCCGTTATCAAACAAAACCGTAATTATTGATGGCCAGAACTAGCTACAGAGAGACCACTGCACACGCTCAATCTGTAAGTTGATGGGACTGATAGTTTTACTTGTTACCTATTATATATACCCAGTTACGGACTATCAAAAGTAAACTGCTGAAAATGGGCACCTTATGTCGAACGATTTGTCACTGATGTCACGGTTGGCAAGCACAGCTTTTATATTTTCTTATAGTTATCTTATGTTTACACGCTGCAGCTATATTGTGGTTGTAGCACGAATGGGTCGGCTCGACTGGGGTAGAACCACGCTCTCACAGAATACCAGTGTAAAATAGCAGCTTATAAAGTTATCAAATAGCAGCAGGAGCAAAAGACCCCTTTTTACTGGAAACGAGACATTCCATCTTAGTCCTCAGAGGTGACAATGCATGTGCGTTTTGATTCTTAATCGAGGATAAATGCGGACGTCTTTGGGCCGCAGCATCCACTTACCACCAGATGGACTGTGTGCTCGTCATACATGTTCTATAGAAAACAAAAGGATATGGATTTTACTTGTAGTCTGAGTAAATTCCAAAAGGTCGTTTCACATGTGTTGTGTTATTTATGTAGGTATGTGTCGGGGTATTCCCAGTAGTCTTGCCTAGTAGTTTTACCTTGTAAGACTACTGGGAACAAAATACCCATTAGTCTTACTAGTAAGACTAACGGGAATTTCCTACTGGAAACTTCGTGGGAATCTTCGTAGCGTGTTGTATACACAGTAGCTTTAAATAAATAGTAATCTAAATCTTATTAGTAAAACTACTGGGAAGTTTTTACCAAGTAGACTTACACTGCGAAAGAAAATTCTCAGTATTACTACTCTGCTTCAGTAGGTAATCTTGTAACGGCAGCTGTAAGTACGAATTAAATAAAACTTCCCTTATCACATTGCCAAATATTCTTTTCAAACTACAAAATATTCCTGTTATGAAAATAGAAGCGATAATGCTAACAACTATAATACTTTTGCGAATACTAATCGAGTTCGTTTACCATTTGTCAATGTCGCGTATAAATGGTTCGGTCAGTGGCTTCCTTCCAAAGAGTTGAATAGCTAAGTAACTTTGCTGCATGCACGTTTTGCCTTAACTTAAAATCTTACGGCACTTAACAATAACATGTTTACTTCATTATTATGACAAGAAACCGTTTTTTTACAGAATAAATGCGACAAAACACCACCACTTACCATCAAGTCCACCTGATGGTAAGTGGACGCTGTGGCCCATAGACATGTACATCCATCCTCGGTAAAGAATAAAAATGCAAGATGGAAGACCTCATTTCCAGTGAAATAGTCTCCGGTTTTCTACACTGCCTATACGAAACTCACATTTTACGCTGGTATTATGTAAGAGCGTAGTCCATCCGGTCTCCGACCGGGGAGTGACTGCTCTTACCATACCCGTTCGTGCCACAATATAACTACAACGGAGCTCTACCGCTTTATTATTATTAATTTATAATTAATAGTTATTACACGTAATATAGACGACTTAAAAGCAAATTTCATTGAGTTTTATTTAAGTAAATTACTTTTTAAAATCTCGGAACTAAATGGATAACCTTGCATGCTTTTTTGAAGCTTGAGAAGCTGAATGTCTTATTTACGCGAACACTACACATTGATTAAATCTACTTTTACGAATTTTAGCGCGTTTAACTAACATGATTTTTAATTCCCGACGTTTCATGTGCTTTCCAGCACTCACGTTCATGGGGGACTGAGGTAACTGACATTCCGATGTCAGTGTTAACCCGGTGTAACTTCAACTTTTTAATTATTATTTATGGTCCGATCTACGCACAATGAACTTACTGTGTCTTGATGTCTTGCAGTTGTATGCTTGGTTTTAGTTTTAATTTTATTAATTACAGGATACCTAGCAGGTGGTAGTACCCAGCCACCTTCTCTATTGAAATTAGGATGTTTTTTAATTTAATAGCCTCATGTATCATCCTTTGTAAAAATCGACGTTCTTTCGCGAGGATTGTGGTCTGTCAAATCTGTTAACACTGATATCGGGACGTCAGTCACCTCAGTCCCTCGTGACCATGGGTGCTGGAAAGCACTCGAAACGTCGACAGTTAAAATTAAGTAAATTAAACGTGATAAAATCCGTAAAAGAAGTTTTAATCTATTTTGATTTAAATTATAAATACTAATATCATAAAAAAATTAGGAAATATTAGAGGTTAATCCCCACTAGGAAACATTGCCTTACGCGAATTTATCCAATGTTAACAAATAAAAAATGTCGCTTGTTTAATTGTCTTTATTCTACATGCCATGTGGTATGATGATCAAAATATTTCTATTTTATAACTAGCATGATGACAAAAATGGTGAAATTTTTATTTCAATGGAACTGCCCAAAATTATACAAACCGCGAAAAGTTTACAAGTACCTGAAAAAACGCTTTGTTCTCAAGACTATAAACAGCTAAAACTTTATAAGAGTTTGACCTGTGTCTTTTTTGTGCCTGTATTTCTAATTCAACTACAATATTTTGATAATTAATAAAGGTATAAGAAATTAAAACAAAAGAAAGGTCGAACGTTTTAATACACAGGTGACATCATAGTATAGATGGTGATGTGCTTTTTATCAATATAAAATTATTTAACAAAACAAGTTAATTTTTTTTTAAATAACACGTTTCGTGTTCTTACAATGTCCTCAGATTCTGAGCTATGTTCAAAGTTTTAAGTATCTACGTAATCGGGAAGTTAGTTTAAATTCAATTACTAAATTCCACCCGAACAGATATGAAAAAAGTATAATTTTTTCTTTTTTTTCCGTCATTCTTTTTATCCTTATACTTTAAATAAGTATGAAATTAGTTTAATAATAATAAAGTAAAGGAGATATTTATGCGGGAATAGCCTTATGGCAGGTTGGTAGAGTGGGAACGGTGAACTCTAGCTCGTAGGTTCGAATCCGCCATTCGACTACTGTTGTGCACAACTCTTAGCACAAGCACTTACTTATAAACAATGTTAATAAGATTGGTATTTTTTTTAAATAATGTCTTACTAAGTTAAGATATGCAGTAAGTCGATGGATGCAGCTATGGCCTACGACCTAAGCTTGACGGTGGCTTCTTCAGCAGTGGACTTGTGTAGGGCTAAAATTATAATGATGATGATGATAAAGAGAGAAAACTATAAATGTTTACCTCACCAAGTACCCCCTTACTTAACTTACGAACAAGGCTCTAGTATTTTTAGAACAAAGGCTGTTTACGAACTAGTGTAAAAGTGTTCTAGTGAGTAAGTGTTCTATTTTATTATAAATGTTTTAATAGTAATTTATAGAATAATTTGCATTGGAATTATATATCAGTAATAATTCAACAGCTATTTGAAAAAAGGAAATAATATGGAGGCCTGTTGTTAAAAAAATCACCTAATATTTTTTTAATTCCAAAATAAAGCAAAGCGTTGCTTGTTATTAATTTTCCGCAACACTGAACGATGTTTAACACTATTTTGAGAGGAATGCGAAAACATTAATTAGACTTCGGGACTTTTTCATTCATTATTATAATACTGTTTTACTTTTATTTTGCCTGGAGGTATCGTAAAATATTCCATCACCACATAAACTCCCGTGTGTCTTAAGAGGTGACTATGGAAAATTCCAGTAAGATATCATGGCTTTCGATTTATTGGCAGAACTATCTCGGATCTACTAGATGTAGTAAACTCAGACCGGTAATGGGGAGTATCACCAAAGGTGTGAGACGTACTGTACTGCAATTACAGATCCGCCAACCAAGCATCCACTAACGACGGCAGGAACTAGGTTCATGGATGGACTAATAGAAATAACAGCCTATATATGTATATGGATTTTCTTTTTTTTAAATTATTCTTTTCTTTTAACTAGCTACATAAAATTCGTGTGACAATCAAACTTACAGTCCACCTGATAGTAAATGGCTACTGCAGCCCAGGGCACCCGCAACCAATTACAGACCAACAAAACTACAGACACAACACAATGTCACCTTTGGAGACGAAGATAGAATACCTCATAGCCCACAATTATATCGGCTCTCTATAACCTTCCGACCGAAAATCAGAAGTGCACGCACTGCCATTTAGCGGCAGAAACAGGTACGGTCTAGGACGGTGGTAGCCATTCAGACGAAGTAATTAGTTCGCTGAGCCGCTCCTTGACCGTTGTTTTTATTTGCAGTGTATATAGTGAGCAGTGAACTTCGCGGTACAGGTTTCCTCACGATGTATTCCTTTATCGCACGTGGTTAATCACTCTTCAAAATTACAATTTCACAAGTGCCGGCGGAGAACACACCGCACTAGCGTACTGTCGAGATCCACAGAGAAATCATAGCACCCGAACCACGGCTCTCGTACAGGTTGATATAAAGTTCTAGACTATCCTGCAGCATCCGTTGATTTCTAACCAATATTTAACTTTCCTCATCTTTTTATAACTTTCTAAGAAAAAACCACTTTTATTTTAGTGTCACTGGATTTAATTTCTTATTTATTACCTTTGTTCTATTACAGAGTCTATAATATTTAATTTACAAACACATTTCAATTTATTATTTTTAATTTTCTAGTTAAGATAAAAATAAATAATTCTGATATATTACTACATTACCTACCTTCTGTTAACGAAAATCCCGCTGTTCGTTTACTAAAATGTCCTTCCGATCACTAATATGATTTAAAAAAATTATAGGACTTAGGATTAAAGTTCGACGCTAGGCCAAAGTTTTCAGTTGACTAGCGTAAGGGGCGAGCTTTCACGACGACGCATCGCAAGCTACTGACGCCGTATGGTTTAACGTAAATCGCACGGGAGAGCTTTCCGCTTGCGTACAAATGCTCACCTTGAAAAATTGTTAAATAAAAAAATAATTAAAATTGACCGTGTAGGGGCGGTGTTAACGGTGGTAGCGGTGTTAGAATATCCACACGCATGTGGATGTCGTCGCAATCATATGAAGGAAACAAACCGGAAAATCGGCATCAGCTTTTTCCTAATGACAATTATAAAATTAAAATCAAAAGCTGCCTGGCAAGTGTGGCAACTATGGCAAGTATCCCCGTACTAGGCTATCTATGGGGAGGTTTTTGTTCAGCAGTGGACTTTGATAGGCTATAATGAATAAATTAAAAGAAGTTAAACAAAAAGTACTCAAAATCTTAATTTAAGCTATCATCATCATCAGAACCCAATACGATGTTCAATGAGAATTTCTCTTGAATTCAAACTTACCGCATAAATTTAAATTTGAACATTCGCAAACAAAATTATACAAATTTTCAGTTTAAACTTCCATCATCATCCTCATCATCATCGGAGCCTATATGCGATAATCAATGAGAATTTAACTTGAATACAGACTTAGTACATAAATGTTCGTTTTTTGTACGTAACTTCCTTCATATTAATCATTTTTACATTTGTTATCAAATATTTGATGGCAACATTGAAAGTAAAGTCCACAATATTATAGCAACTAGTTCAATCTCAAATTTAAATAAAAATTCAATAAAAATGGAGAGAGTTTTGGTTTTATATTAGTTAAAATTTATACCATAGGGATAAAATTATACTATCTTAGACTAATTCTATAGAAACATACTAGTAATAGCTCTAAATTTTGGAGGTAGCATTACGCTTGACGTAAACAAAGGTGGCCATGCGTACTTGTATATATAGAAGACAGTGGTGGCCATTAATTAACAAAAAGCATAAACATACATGAACATTAAAAATGAAGTACATATTTTTTTAATTTCAAAAAGGTGTGATGATGATGAGATGTGTGCCATAGATATGCACAAAAAAGAAATTCATGTGTGTAATGTGTATGTTGTCGATTTGCAGTTAAAATTAAGTAATCATATACATATGATTTTTCCATACAAAACGCTTTATGTCAATTAAATGAAAGCAATTTCAAGATCATCGCTGCATGAGCTAAGATTTCCCTACAAGAGAAAATATATTTACAACTAAAGCTTTGTAAACAAACAAATATGTTGTAGCCAGATAAAAGGTAGAAAAAAACAAAACAAAATCGAACTGTTCAATCACTTGCGGCCGCCCCGATCGTAGCCTGCCGAGCCATCTTCAAGATTGGACGTACATGGTTTTTTTATGAAAAATTCTCCCCGCTTTATTTGCCAGACGATTGCGGGGAGCACCGTAACGCTTTTTACCTACACACGGAACTACAAAATGTAAAAATATTTAAAAAATTAAACGTATAATTTAATTTAATAAAAATACGGTAAGCTTGTTCGCTTTGATCCCAGCTGACACTAATATATGTACCACGTGCTGGATGGTGAAGGAAAACATCGCTAGGAAACCTGCATGTCTGAGGAAGAGCAATAAAATATTTCAAAGACATGTAAACTTCGAGAATATTGGAGCAAGTTGCTGGATTCATTGTTCTATAACCCTCTCGGAAATGAAACGAGGCCTGTGCTATGGGACGTAAATGGCTACATGGAACGTAAAATAACAAGATTTAATTTATATATTAAGCTATTATATATTATTTTATATATGACATACATGATAAACAACTAACGAGTTTCGCCGTTGACGTGGACGGTGAAATTCGGCATGTTGCAATGTTCATGTTCATACTAGTCGTAAACTTATTAAGGGTTTCGTAGGTACCTTATGCTACGTGCTACGGTCATCGTTCTGCCTACGCAGCAGCTACGAACCGATGTAGTGTCATTATATTTTAAAACCAAAATAAAAAAGACCCGGCGCGATAAAATCTTTGAATTTTAAACAAATATTGATTGAGGACAATATTATTATTTCAAGTGGTCACATTTTTATTTTAAAAGTAATTGAATTACCGAATTATAGAGAGCCAGTAGATAGAATAACGTAGTACGAAAGATATACGTAGAGTCGCCAGTACTAAAGAGATATATAGACCTCGACCGCTGGCTTTTGTCTTTCCGCTGACCATGACGCCAAATAACATTGTCGTGTTCCGGTATGATGCTTGGTGAAACCTTAATACGGGAAATGGATCTGAATTGCATTATATATGTGAACCGGGTGCGAAGCGTCAGTTGTTGCTGTGTCGGGTGCTTGATTTCGGAGAGTAGCGGGTTCCAAAGTACAGTGCTCCACTGGTCGACCGTAGGGAGCCCAATTAGTAAGCTACTCGTGAAATGCTGCCTCGCCAGGGTGCCTTCATCGTACCGGTTAGCGATCTGGTGAGAGTACACGATGGCGAACTTTGACAGGGTTTGTACGTCCCCGTAGTCTCCAGATTAAGCGCTCACTTGCGTAGTAGCTCTAGTTGTCGCTAGGTTATAAACCCAACGTCTCGTTTATTTACCATTCTCCATCCCTATGCACTCTTATACGCATAAGAAGAGCTAAAAAGAAATGTATGCTTAAACAGCGATTGCTCGACCTCTCATTAAAAGTGCACCTCTAATATATACGAGAATTGTACTCTAATTTCAGCGCAGTCCATAGCCATCGCAAAACTTAAAAGCACCTACCTACTTTTCTTGACAGAGTCACAAATTGGATATACGTTTAATGTGGCGTTCCTAAACTATCTGGAATTATTCCTTTAGGTTAAATTCCACTTACTTGCATCAGCTAGTGACTTATAACAGTTAAAAAAGTACACTAGACTGATGGATTACCAGATTTGTGATTGCAATAACTAACGATTTTGACAATGTTATCTATGTATTTTACTCCATATACTATTTTTATAAAAGTAGAGGCGACAATAGAACACACAGATCACTTGATAATGAATGCTTGGGCCATATGCATCTATTCTCGATTAAGTATGAAATTGTAGATTAGTTTAACACCTATGAGGACTAAGACCCTTTTTACTGGAAACGAGGCATTCCATCTAAGTTCTCAGGAGTGATAACGCATCTGCGCTTTGATTCTTAATCGAGGTCCTATATAGCAACATTATGCTTCTACTTCGAAATGGTATTCTGTACAAGTGTGTTCCTTCCTCGTTAGGATCATATACGCACTGCAGCATTAATACGCTGAAACTTGAAGCTGCAACGTAAAAATTAAATAATGGAGAAGTTAATAATTTTTTCCTGCTACAAAGTAAAGTAAAGTTACAGCCTATATACGTCCCACTCCTGGGCACAGGCCTCCGCTCATTTCTGAGAGGGTTTTAG
>DWHP01002649.1:0-14216 GCA_018247895.1 Parnassius honrathi
CGTGCTTTGTGGCGTACCTTGGGGGAGACCTATGTTCAGCAGTGGACTTGTGAAGGGCTGTAATGATGATGATGATGATGAATCTAATGTCTTTCTGTCCTCTATCCAGGTGGTTGAGAAATGCTAGTTTTTGCAATTTAACTGTATAATATTCATCAAATCCATATGGATTTAAATAAATGTTCAAATTTAAGGCCTATAATCATTAGTGAACTTGTGAGGGGCTGTAATAATGATGATAACGACGACAATGATGAAGTAAAATTAACTTGCCATCATCAGCAACAATATGGATGTTATAATTTTTATCACCTTAACTTTTATAAAATACTAGCGATCCTTCCCGGTTTCGTACGGGTGATGTCTAGATCTCGATACCGACACACACAAAAGAAAAACTCTTCGACATTGTTCTAGGCGTTTTCGAGTTTTAGCGAGACTCACGGTCAGAAATTGATTGTAGATAAGAAAACTCACTATATAATTAAAAACGTTAACGAATGTATAAAGCAATTTTGATTACCAACAAAGTCATACAGAGAGCAACTCCTAGTAGCTCACTCTCCATTATTATTAGCGGAGCAAATTTTTTATTATTTTCTGAATGAATAACAAGTTTTACGCTTGTTAGGCACGCACTTGACGGTTTCATTCAAAAGCAAATCGCATCGGTTTTATTTTTTTCTTTTATTACATTTCCCAACTCCAAGGCGAATTCGGTGAGCGCGCAATCGCGATACGAGTGAAAGAAAAATTTAATAACTCGAGCGCTCGATGAAACCGCGTCACGTACCTGGATGTTGTTCGCCACTTTTAATGTTCCTTAATTTTATATATTTATTTATGTTATGCGTGCGTTACGCACTCGGCACACATTAACGTTGAAGTTTATGTTGTTGTTATTTTTCCTGTTTTTATTAACGTCCTACGGCCTTACTCTTAACAATCGACGTACATATTTAAGAAATGCTTAACGTTGCTCTTTCTCTCTTCTATAAATGACAAATGGCACAGGCAGATATATAGATAATAAATACTTAAGGCTGTGTTGTTTATTATCTAATCCTAATTAGTTTATTTATTTTTCCTAAGTATTGTGATTTTATTTGTCTATTACGTTTTTTACTAAACTACCTGTATTAAGTATTCTGTGTCAAAACGAAATAGTTGTGGAAGAGCGAGACCTTCTGCTGCATGTACTTATTTACTTATATATAAGGTCTAAACATTGTTCTAAAGATGTACGAATGAAATTAATCTACATTATATATTTTATTATATTATGCGCTGATATCCTATCCTATCCTATCATCTCCGGGTTCATCGTAGCTAGATCTATGCCGCTGCGTTTCGCGTGGTGAGTGTAGAGAACCGGAGACTATTTTCACTGAAAACCAGGCATTCCATCTTGGTCCTCAGGGGTAGCACCACATCTGCATTTTGATTCTTATTCGAGGACGAATGTAGATGTCTATGGGCCACAGCATCCACTTACCATCGGGTGGACTGTTTGTCTCATCCTTATTCTATAAAAAAATGAAGAAAATTGTACCTGAGAGACATAATATTAAGATAGCAAGTTAATAAAAATATTTAAAAAAAACTGTGTGTTGTAAGAATACCCATTATCCCATATCGTCCCATGGGTGTCGTAATTGGCGACAGAGCGAAACTAAAACACGAGATGGCAGCGGCATCTTCGTGATAATAACTGAATAATAATTAAAAAACTGCGGTTGATAACCCGCCTGCCAAGCGTGACAACTATAGCAAAATACCCCCTAAGAGGCAGTCTAGTGGGACACCTATGTTCAGCAGTGGACTTTTATATGCAGAACTGTACTAATGCGTCTTGTGGCTCTCTCGGAATGAATACAAGTATTTTCTTGTGACACAAATGTCTTTATAACATTTCACGTTTGGTTTCTTTTTGATTTAAACGTACGTTCTTGTATTTAAATAATACTAGGTTTTACGGATTTTATCGCGTATATTTAACTTTTTAAATACCCGACGTTTCGAGCATTTTACAACACACATGGTTGGTGTTCGCGTAAATATAAGAAATCATTACGTTCTTGTATGTTCGTTATAGAACAACGATTTATGTAACTTTCAATGTCTTTATATTTCGGCATTTATTTGTAAGCCGACGCAACAACCTATATAAAGTTACTTTTTCGATCCAATATTATTGTATTATCCTGGCTCTCTATACCCTTCAGACCGGTACGACATGAAAAGCGTTATCATTTTTATATTATATATCTATATATGAACTGATACACGCCTTCCTACCTCCTCGAAAAAGGGAAGGTAATGGTAAGCTTGTTTGTTGACACGGCGCCGCTTTTAGAGCGGGGGCTTCTTCCGAAGCATACCCGACCTCCCACGTTATATCTACTCTTATGTAGTAATCAAACGTAAACACCTTTGTTGTGACACACACGAAGCTGTATTCGTTTGTTTGTTCTATCGTGTCCACTTTAATTCCTCTTCACGTGTTAAACATTTTTGTTTACTTATATTCTTTACGTATACGTCGCGCTGCTATTAAAAATTATTGTATTGGTGCCAAATGGTAAAATTTGCGGTAAGCGCTTAACTATCACGATTACTTTTGAAGCTTAAATAATATTAAAATGGAACTATTACTTAATAAGGAAATTTTATTTTATCATATAAACGATAAAAATATACCTGTCAAATAATACCACAAAAGGTATGTAGTATGTACGCAAACAAAAATGTTTCCTCCCTATGAATATCAGAAATAAGATGAGGGTAGTTTCAACCACGACACACTTTCCATTACTGTGGGAGATATTCACTGCGCTTGTATATATTATATACTATATTACAGTTTGTTTTAAACATACACACAAACGCAGATCCTCCTATTCGACATTTTAGGATAATAGTTCGAATAATGCACTGACAGAGGAATAAAAAACTATCCCTGAGTTACTTGCTGGTTATTCTTGATTAATGGCAAACATTTCGAATAATTAGTAAAATTCAAACCAAATATAGTGTTTTGATGTTATTTTTAAGACAAGCAATGTTCGATATAAGTTAAGATTAAGCAGTAAGTATTGACTGTAACTTTACTTTTTTGCCCTCTGCAACATTCAATATTTATTTATTTTACTAGCGACCCGCTCCAAATTCGCCTTAATGTCATTTAAATAAAAGATAATCGTCAACGATCATTTATATGATCAATTTTTCGATTTCACAGAAAAAAACGTCTACGAGCATTTCGGACAAAATATAGCTTAGCTTATATCACATCTGGTATTGCTCTCTATCTATCCGTGAAGCTTCATCACAATCGGTTTCGGCGTTCCGAAGTATTAGCTCGAACAGATAGACTGACGGACATAGAGAAATTTAAAAAAAATGGTGTTTCATAGGGATGTAACGAATCCGATACCGATTCCGATATATCGGTAGACCGCTTGTATCGGCATCGCCGATTATATACGACCGATATCAAGAATTTGAAAAGCGCGCGAAACGAACAACGTACGCGCGTTTTTCTTGCTTAGCTCAGTTGCCTCAGAGTGTCTGTTTTCAACTGCAGTGCAGGTCTCATACAAAATGATTAGAGTAACAGATTGTCTGCTAATACTTTAAACAAACTTTGTTTTCGTAACAAAAATCTACCGAAAGTTAACTTTAATTACTGAGTTTATTTTTTATATCGGTTTACTTCACCACTTAATTGGTGTTTTGACTGCTTAATAATATTCTTAATTATTTCATATAAATAAATGTTTACTTTTAATTTTGAATATGTGAACATTGAAATTTTGATTTGACATTTTTCCTTCTTAAAGTTCAGTCCCGGATAAATATAGGTAACTTCATTATTTTTTTTCTATTTCTACTAGGCCACCAATAAAGGTATCGGTATCGCCGATTATTTATTACGATAATTGGTATCGTATCGGCACAATTATGTATCGTTACATCCCTTATTGCATGTTTTAATGGTATGCAAATTATCCTTGGAGCTTAACAGAAGCTTGTAACTGCCACTTAATTTTTATATAATATATGAATATATAAAGTTATCTAACAATTTCTTTGAATTTAGCATCTAATGAACTTATAAAATAGTTACACATACACACCATGATATTTTATTGATAAAAATATAAGATTCATTTAATTTTCGGTATCGTAATTTAAAACTATACTCTATTTACTATTCATAGCACTACATGGAGAAAAACAGTGTCAATACGTCAAGTAGACTTCATTAACTGAAAAAACAAGCTTATTGAAACCGCGTTAAAGCGTCCTCGAGTCGAGTTTCAGTCTTTCGTGCTCGAGTGTACTTGATTCTGTTTTTAGATGGAGCCAGATACAAGCCGATAGTGTTGCGACGCAAATAAACAATAAGTGTTTTCTCAACATTATATAGCGGTTATATAGTTTTCTTTGCTTTAATATTCAGTACCTTATTTTGATATTTTTTTATAGGACATAGGTACATAGGTGACAAACGAGCACGCAATTCACCTGATAATATGTGGTTGCTGTGCCCCATAGACATCTACATCTGTCATCAAATACGAATCAAGATGCAGATGCGTGGTCACCCGTGAGGACTAAAATGGAATGCCTCGTTTCCAAAAAAAAGCGTCTCAGGTTCTCTACACACACCATACGAAACATAGCAGCTTTTAGCTGTTATTTTACGCTGGTATTCTGTGAAAGCGTGGTCCTTCCCAGGTCGAGCCGACCCATTCGTGCTACAATTATACTATTAATATAGCTGCAGCAGCATGTCTTCGTAATACTTTTACAGTTGTAGCCACGCTGTAGTTATATCATGGTCGAAGCACAAACGGTATGAGGTGCAGGAGCAGCGGGGACGAGCGATTGAACAAAGCTGGTTGAAGACGTGCAAGCTTCTCCATCATTTTGTTCAGTTCTTCACAGCACTACTCCGTTTAGTAAGAAGCTGTGATGAATCAAACCGGCGCTAGACCACCAAACAGTGACCATTACTTTTCTAGGGGTACGTTTTCGTTTAGGATATTGCTTAGGTGCTGAATCAGGATCAAATCAACTTGATAAACGCTTGCGATTGTCAACAGTCATGGCACCCATTTGTCAAGATTTTTTATCTTGCCGATTTGACGAAAATGAATCAATATTGTTAACGTCGAAGCCGCTGCTAATTCAGATGTAGATTGAGAGTATCATCAGCTTCCACAAACGCTTGCAATTCGTGATTGTCTACCAACTTTTTTGGACGACCGTGGAGTTCATTTTCAGGTCGAAATTTCCAAAACGAAAACGGTCAATCCAATAACAGGTGTTGCGTTCGTTTGTAGTATTTGCTCCGTAAACGTCGTTGATATTGCGTGCCGCCTGTGACGCGTTGCTGCCACGTCGGTACTCATATTCCATACTTGAATTTTTAACGTATCCATTGTACGTCATAATGTTTACGTTAAAAATTCAAATGCGATGAAAATATAACACTAATCAATATACAGATGATTAATTTTAAAAAGAGAATTCCATGTTTTTAAAATATATTGTATAATATGAAATAAGAATTTCTAGTCAAACGAAAATTATTTTGATTTGAAATGGCCATTACTGCAAAACGGTGATTTCGTTGGTAAAAACCTATTTTTAGGGTTAGATCAACATAAAACGTAGATGAATGTAATTGGAACTTTTTTGTATCTACCGTAATCGGTAAATATCTAATTGAATATCATTTTACATCCAAAGTACGTATTTGAAATTACATACATACATAACTCTCTCTCTCTCTCTCTCTCGCCTGTCAGCCAGAGAGTTAGGCAGAGACTACGGACTTCCATTTGGCGCGATCCTGACACACCTCTCCCGCCTCTTTTTCATCCATATACCCACGCATAAACGCTCGTCGGTTAAGGGTTCTCTGAATCTGGCCCATTTTCAATATATCGCCAATTTGATCGATAAACTTTCTCCGTTACTGAAATTATTTACGCTTAAAAAAAGGGCAATAACATTGACGTTCTAATATTCCCGTTTATCACTGAATATCGATAATAAGGTAAAGGCGGAGTTTTAAGATCTGATGCTCCTAAGCTTTTAAAACAACTGTGCGTACAAGATCTGTAGAGCTTTTCTTCAAAAATTTATTTAGGTCATGGCTCGTCTGAGATTGCTCTAGGGGAATGCTTTGATACCCTATTGATTACGCCGCTTTACCTGAAAATTTGTATTTTCCTAATGTGTTCGTAGCGAATAAGAAAATATTTGAACGTATAAGTAATTACTCGTGGAATGATATTAATATACCTTTAATTATTGGTTCAAGTGACATACGACTGGTGGTTTATGGATATTTATTAATAGGTGGAAAACTATATATCTAGGATGGATAGCTTATGACCATACTACTACTATTACTACTACTACTATCCATAAACGATTGAATACAAAATGCAGATGCTTTGTCACCAATATTTATTCGGACATGCCAATACTTCGACCATTGTTATCTCCGGTGCTCGTCATCTACTATACGAAACTCAACACCATATTTTGATGTCCTTTTTACGCTAGTACCTATTTCAAAAAACATTAAGAAAGATGGTTTCAATGTTCTTCGCATTACAAAGTAGTAAGACTTACTATAACGTTATGCGATGGAAACAACTATAATAACTGATGAACACAAGGAAGCTCCTTCGAATCTTTTTCACAATATATGCTGCAGTACTAAGCCTGTTTGCTATTTTACGTGTACTCAGTCTAACCGACCCATTAGTGCTACATTCATAATACAACCGAAGATTATCGGTCAATATATTCGTACTGCTACTAAATTTGTAGAATTATATATCTTTTTATCACTAAATTATTAAATAAATGAATAAAGAGACTAAGATGTTTAATATCCAGGAGACGTGGTAATAAGCCAGTGTCTTGGAGTTCCCTTAACCGACGAGCATGTCTGCGTAGGTATATGGATGTGAAGATGGCGAGAGAGGTGTGTCAGGATCATGCCAAATGGAAGTCTGTAGTCTCTGCCTACCCCTCTGGGTGACAGGCGTGAGTGTTTATGTATTATGTCTATTGTTTCCTATCATACTTCCTGTCGTTTATTGTATCTATCATACCTATCCTCAACTGTCATAACTTGTTTTGTTTTTCTTTTTTTTTTTCTTTTACTTAATTGTCTAATTTATGTAAGCACACTGTACATCTTTCCTGTTCGCTATTCATTGCAAGCAACCATTCTTTATGCAAAAAGATTGTCTGGAAGAAATTGCTTCCAGAGCAATAAGACCTATTAAAAGCCTATTAAACTTACATAATTTATTTCATTTTATGTTTGTTTAAAGTATTGGTGTACAATGAGGAACATATTGATTGATTGATATTTTATTTAAGGTTACATAGTGTCAAGCGCTTGTTGTAAATTTAAAAGAATGCTTGCAACTCAGATTTTAAGCCCTAATTTACTCCATGCTCAGCAGTGAACGCATTGGGGGCTGTGTGGTGGTTATTTGCCCAAAAACCTTCTCAGAAATGACGAATCCCTTACTCTCAGAATGAAAAAGCCTATGCGCAGGAGTGACATATGTACAGGCTGTAAAAGTAGTGTAATGAACACTACTTTTACATAGTGTTAAATGAAAGAAATGAATTCAAAATAAAGCATTAAATGATTCAATAAATAAATGAGTTTGCACAAAGTAGCCTAAATAAAATTGTCTAGCACTAAAACTAGTTCTATAAATAATGAGATTAACAGAAATAACCCACTTTGATCACCAAAAATAATTAATTTAGTTTAAACAATTATCCACCGAGACCAAAACGTAAAAACATAAACTAATGTTAATTAACATTTAGATTAGATATTTCTAATAATTTATTGGTTAGACACAGCTAGATTCTAATTTATAGATCTTAAAAACCTTTAAATATAAATTAAGTACATTTAAACAACGTTAAATACCAATATACTATCACGTCATGCATCATTACTAGAACAAAGCTGGGTACTAGGTAAAAATCAATAAGTAAATGAAAACTACTAAACAAAGTTTTTGAAATTAACTATTTGTAGGGTATTTGACAAGCTGTCATTATTTACTTATGTGTACAGATATAAATAAAGAAAATAATTTATTGAGAAATATTGCTACAAAAGAACAGATATATATATTTAAATATGTTTGAGTATTGAAAAGTAAAGAACTTGAGGCCCAGTTTACATTTTCAGAAGTGACATGTGCGAGTGGCAAATGCAACTGAAATGACAAGTGCTTTGTGCATGTGAACAGGCAGTGATAAGTGTGAATAGAATATGCACTGAGCACTTGTCAATTTTACACATAGTTCTTTACATTTATATTCTCTATTATATATGTCTATTATGTATGTTCTACTGTATACAAAGAAATAACAATAACAAAGTAACATAAGAAAGTAACAGTATTTTTCAAAATTAAATTTGATCACCGAATTAATTATAATTGCATAAGTGTGGAATAAGAATACTAAACCATGTTAATCATGGAAATGTGTTGCAAATTCAGATTGTGCCATGTGTATAATTTATATTAGAACACATATATATATAAACTTGATATAATATATGAAAATTGTGGCGATGTAAGAATATCTACTTCCCCATATCATTCCGTGGGTGTCGTAAGAGGTGACAGAAGGAAACAAATCAGGAGATGGGCAGCAGCGTCTTTCTAATAGCCACTTAAAATAAAAGACTGTGGTTGCCAACCCACTTGCCAAGTGTGGCAACTATGGCAAATATCCGCCTATGAGGCAATCTATGGGGGAGGCCTATGTTTAGCTGTAGATTTTGATAGACTATAATAGTATGAAAATTTATAATAATTTTTTTCCCTTCATATTATAAAGTATGGAACTTATAAAACTATTAACTTTTTATTGACACATTAATATGCTGGTAACTGATTTATGGCAATGTAGGAAGCCATTTATAATTTATTATAAATTGCCGCCGCAGTGACTCAGTTTCTCTATACTATAATTATATGAAGTTAATTATTTTTTATAACTATCTAACATATCAAAACATTGATTGCGACTACATTCTGTGCGAATGAAGTATTATAAAATCTAAATAAAGTGATAAAGATACCATAAATTTTTTTAAGCCTGCTACTAGAACATACAAAACATGTCAAATACCCCAACTTTTTCTATATTTTGATCTACAACATAAAGAATACAAGAAGTTTTTTTTAGCTTACCGCTGGCCTCAGCCTGTTGTCATAGGCCTGCAAGACACAATTTATCTCTTATTTGCCAATGCCGAACTTTATTTAAGTGGATATAAGTTTAAAGTCTTGTTGTTCTTGAGTTTTAAAAATAATAATTGTGTTTATATCATAATCATCAAAACAGAGTAGGAGAATACTTCAAATAAATAGGAAATTTAAAAATGTTATAATTGTAAAGTCATTTATTAAATACATTAGTAACTATAGTAGCAGTAGTAGTAATAAAAGGTAGGCTATATTTACCAGTGACATTTTTCTTATCAGATATGAAATTACCATTCATTAAAAAATAAATGGTGTCGATGATATGAAACCAAATAAAACATAACTTACTGTTCTATTTGATTAAATATTTAATTTCGAATGGTATTAATAAATACTTTAATTTATAAACTCCATCCATATTTTAGTACTAGTTGACAGCATTAGAGCGAGATCAATTTCAATATTTATTTTATTAATGAAATAATTTAACACTACCAAAACAATAGCGTTAAATTTCTATTGAATTGTTATAATTATTATTTTCCATAGGTGTGTTGTATGTTGTCTTATGAAGGTAGGTAATAAAATATCTTTGATAATTGATAAAAACTTACATAATATAAAACTATCAATGGACAAAAATGGCCTGTGTTATGTAATATTTTTACTAATTATTCTAATAATTAGTTCAACATAAATATATTCTGAATCTCATATATATAAAATATTGTTTTCTTCATGACATTACATTATGCCTTTAAGTTTATTATTATTTTAACATTAACTTTTATATATGTTACAAGAATTAGAACTGGATAAAATTGAACTTGATAGAATTAATAGCAAGCATGAAGTGACCTCTGGAGTTGGCCAAGGTCAAAAAGATAAATAAAACGACAATAATATAATATTGACAG
The DNA here is from genome assembly GCA_018247895.1 of Parnassius honrathi. Taxonomy (NCBI): domain Eukaryota; kingdom Metazoa; phylum Arthropoda; class Insecta; order Lepidoptera; family Papilionidae; genus Parnassius; species Parnassius honrathi. Next base: position 10,202 of record DWHP01002649.1, read on the forward strand.
AAATATGATACCACTAGCCGAGGTTCACACACATAGCTCCTTAGCTCAGATAATAATTCTCATTACCTTTTTATCTGCTTCTCTGCTATCAGACATTGTTATTTAAGTTATAAAACTATTAAGATTAATGCACAAATTACAGAATACCGTCGTAAAACACTAAAGGCTGCTATCTGCTATCTCAATTCGCATTGACAATTAAGGCACAGTCGGACTGTCAAATTGACGTTTTAAGTAAAATTGCGTTTTGAATTCATTTAATTACTTAACGTTACAGGTCTACTCTATTATTAATTTTGTGTTAAATATGTATTCGATGATGACCTAACACTTAGAACAATAAAAAAAATAAAGCGTTACTTCATGCGACACCAATAATGCTGACAGATGAGGAGATTCCTACGGCTATGCACAAGCTTTTGCCATCAAGTAATGTGCTGAAATTACTTGATTGTAAAACGATGGACTTCCCTAATAAACAGCTAGAAGGAGGTGCTAATCTTCGTCTTTTTGTAAATTTTGAAACAAATCTTTATACTAACTGAATATCCCACTCTTTTTTGTTTAATTTCCAGTGGTACATTATTGCTGAGACAGAAAGTTCATCATATGTCTACCTTGCTTTCGCGTTAAAATGGCAGCTTATCACCTTCACTCACATAAATTACTATCACTGACACTTTTTACGGAAGAAAGGAAGATTTTTTTACAGAAGAGGGGGCAAACAAGCATGCGGCTCACCTGATGGTAATTGACCGCCGCCCATGAACAACCGCAACACCGAGGGAATTGCAGGTGCGTTGCCGATTTTTAGAAAGAAAAGGATTGTATCGGTCCGGATTAATCGCCGGTAGTAAACAATTCCACGCAAAAGTTGTACGAGAAAGGAAACTCGTAAAACGCACAGTGGTGGACCGCCAAGAATCCGGATGGTGAGATAGTATCGTAAATTTAGACGCAATTTGCGTTCGTGAAATTTAGCGGCTGGAACTAATCCGAACAATTTTTCAGAACACTTCCCGTGGTAGATGCCATAGAAAACACAAACGGATGCAACATCCCGACGCAGCGCCAGAGAATCGAGTCAATCGGAAAGAACTCGATCGTCGATGATTCGTACCGCTCTGCGCTGGATGCGGTCAAGTGGAAGGAGCTGACAACGCCGAACTTATGCTTTGTAAAGCTGTAAGCGATGTGCCGGCACGAAATACTGTCTCGCTTTGCCGAGCACGCCAAGCTTTTTAGAAGCCAATTTGACCTTACCCTCCAAAAAACTTATCGAATAGTACGCAAACTACGAAATTGCATACTATTCGATAAGTCGACGCCGAGGATTCGATGCTAGCCGAGATAGCAAGAGGAGTGCCTTGAAGCTGAGGAGATACAACAAAGGGGTTCTTTTTATCGGTAAATGCGCAATCTTAATACAAATATTGGCACGGCCGGTGTACAAGGCATCACCAGAGCTGTCGATTGCATAGCACAATGAATGTTATCAGTTAGCAACATATTATTGATATGCAGAAGAAACAACGTTGGTGATAGCACGCAGCCTTGTGGAACACCAGCATTAATAGGCTTGTAATCTGATCCGTCCAACTACAGGCCTATCGCAATCACCTTCTTGTTCTTTAAAAAAACGGAATCCATTATTAACAGCCAGCTCATGCGGTACCCAGAGGATCACCGGTTGATTAGTGTCCGCCAGTACGGTTTCTACTGGTATCCTCTGGGTTACCTAATTCATAAATGAATGGAGGCAGTAGAGTCCAAGGGGGAGACGTTGGCCGTTGGTTTAGACATAGCGAAGGCCTGCAATCGGGTTTGGCACAAAGCGCTTCTTATGATTCTGCTCCGATGAGCAAGGAAACTGGTGATCCAATTGCACAATTTCTCGGGAAGCCCATGAAGCTAGAAAGGGAACTTTGAAAGAAGCGCTTGGTGCAGACCCGATCGATAGCCTTCGCAATGTCCAAAATACTTCCTTTTAGACACTACTGCCTTCGCCCATCTATGAGTCAGGTAGATCAGAAGATCACCAGCTGATCGACCACGACGAAAACCGTTTCGGCGACCACTAACCAGCTGGTGATCTTTAAGGTACCTCATGAGCTGGCAGTATAATCGACTCCATTATTTTGGAAAACAAGGAGGTGATGGCGATAGGCTTGTAGTTGGACGTGTCTGAGCGGTCGCTATTTTTAGGGATCGGGTGGACCAAAGCTGTCTATAATGAATTCGGGATTACACCTTGGGAGTAAGAGTACCGGAAAAGACACGTTAAACCGGTGCCAATTACGAAGCACACGTCTTCAGCACAATGGGATGGACTCCATTAGGACCACCGACTTGCTGATATCCAGGGAGAGGAGTGCTTTGCGAACCGAACGCTTAGTAAACCGCCCACCCGGCATGAAGCACTCACACCGCTGGATGGTCGGCGGTGTATTCCCTTCGTACTCCCCTGCCACCACACTCCGGGCGAGACAATGGTCCGACGAGCCTAGAGGGGCGTCGACGGAAACCCGATATCCGTCCGGATGAGAAGTCAGCTGAAGGTCCAACAGGGAAAGTATGTGATCTTCCACATCATCCACGTAGGCTAAGTAATCAGATGTGTGTGCGACCATATGCCCCCCAGAATATGCGGGACAGCCTGAGCACCCACGCTCAGGAAAAGTAGGATAACTTGTTCGTGCATGCTCAGTGAGGGATTCACCGTCACCAAGGGTGCTGGTTCCTTCCTGGGGTAGTTTTTGAATTGCTACCATGTTAAGGGAGGAGGGGTGGAATAGTGTCTCCGGCCACCTGCACTCACCAAGCGAAACACAGATGTAAATCTCTACTTCACGCTGGTATTACGTGGTTTAGGTGGTAGAGTCACGCTGCAGCTAAATTATGGTTGTAGCACGAATGGGTCGACTCGACCGAGGAAGGACCACGCTCTCACAGAATACCAGCGTAAAATAGCAGCTTAATGTTGCTGTGTTTCTTGTGGTGAGTGTAGAGATCCGGGAATCCTTTTTTACTAGAAACGAGGCATTTCATCTTAGTCCTCAGGGGTGACAACGCATCTGTATTTTGATACTTAATCGAGGATAAATGTAGATGTCTGTGGGCCACATCATCCACAGGTGGACTGTGTGCTCGTTTGTTAACCCTATCTTAAAAAAAGTCATCCTGAGACGAGATGAGTAATAAGAGACGAGAAATTCTTATTGAAAGTAATTTTTAACTTTACCACTGATTCAAAAAAGGCTCTGTGCTTGGAAGAGAGCAAGAAACCCAGCTGGACTTTACTACGGTTGCGGTAGTCATCCGGGGGCACGACAGTGCCCCCGCCAAGTCCAGCAAAAAAGCGGCACACATTTTTGACCCCCCTATAACTTCGTTCTGGATAAAACTAGAAGCCTGAAACAATCTGATTTAATGTAATATGTATTACTTGTGAGATATATTTTGTTTTCGTGCGATGGCCAAGTCAATCTATTTATTTAAAACATAAAAGATTTTTAACATGTTTATGGACATTATCAGATGTTGTTAGGTTAGCTAATTACGTAATAACCCTTAAATGAAGGACCCTTAAGTAGGGACTGAATAAATTAATATAGATCTCACTACTTTTTACGGTAGAAGAACTGAGTAGCGAGACTTTGTAGCGAACTGAGTTTTTTTATAAATTATGTTTTTGATGGCATCTTATTTTCTCTCTTACATAAACACAAAAATCAATTGCTGTCGGTAAGTCTCGCAAAAACTCGAAAATGAAATTTTTATATGTAGTTTTAACAGTGGTAGAGCCACGCGGCAGCTTTGTTGTTGCACGTATGGGCCGGCTCAAACCGGGGTGGTACCACGATCTCACAGAATACCGGCGTGAAGTGGAAGCTCAGCTTCCGCGTTTCGTATGGTTACCCCAGGAGGGTACCAGCACACCTGGAGAATCCCTCGCTGTGCATCCACGACCAAGTTACTCCACTCCTGAGCGTGGGTGCTCAGGCTGCCCCGCGTA
>DWHP01002650.1:0-14214 GCA_018247895.1 Parnassius honrathi
GGTTACACATATCCAAGTGTAATAGCAGTATAGATAAGGCTGCTGTATTTCGTATAGTGAGAGACAAAAACCGTATAATGCATTTTTTGATAACCAGGCAATCCATTACCTGCACTTTGATTCTTATTCGACTTGGATAAAAAATTAATACAATTTCCAAGTCACTGTGTTTATTTATTGTCATTATAGTGTTAATTTACTAAATCCTTATTCTTGAAAGAAAACATCACGATGTCTCTTCTCAGAGTATGGTATGTGATATGGACTGCTAATTTACTATGTTTAATGAAAATTATTCTCATCTTATTAAAAAATAAACAACTTTCTCTGAATCTACTTTACCTAATTGTTTAAACTCGTTAAAGTAGCACTTAAGTCGACTTGCTCTAGATTTTTAATTTAAAAGGCAACATCCAGGCGTAGTTAGAACTAAGGCAACAATTTCTCATGGAGGTTTTTTATACTATTTATTTATTTAAATACATATAATTTGCTCATTGACACATATAATTTGTTATTGATTATAGACAAACAAGAGTATTAACAAAAATATTGCCATGTTAAATATCAGTTGACGGCAGAGTTCTCCATTTCACGCGGTAATTTAAATTGCATAAAACTTTACAGTTAATTATTGGAAAAAAATACTTCAAAAATTTTCAGCAACGTCAATCTTTCTAAAGAGCGTGTGTGTCTTGATACAGCATATAAGTCGATCGCGGGGGTGGTTTTTACATTCGCCCCAAGTCTACCCAAACTTCTACCTTCCACCCAAAGTATAACCATCCTAAACTATTCTTTATTGTATATACTTAGGGGTGTTTTTCGTATATCGCGCGGCATATAGCTTTGCCCGGGACGAGGGGTGTAATCTTAATATTAATATCGCCTTGGGAAGCTCCTTATATGATGAAGTTTTACGTCGGTATATTGTATCTGTGTTGGTGAATTGCTGTGCGGGATTATGTAGGCGCTTTATGAGATATTCAAGACAGAAGTATTAAGCAATTTTACGCGCTCGGCTTATGATGTTTATGTAGTTGATTAATATGATTTCTTATGCTTGAACTATTTTAATATAATGTACCTAATTTTAATATGTTTATTTTTCTGTTATATTTAAATGCCATCTTTACATAAGTAAATGAACTAACAATCAATCGAAGTGAAATCGAATAGATCAATCTTTATACAGATTTTGTTTATAAAATAAAGTTAACAAGCGAACACACAGTCTACTTGATGGTGTTGTGCCTCAAAGACAAGGTATGTCCATGATTAAAAATCAAAATGCATGGTTACTGAGGACTAGGACGGAATACCTCGTTTCCAGTAAAACTGGTCTCCGATTCTCTACACTCACCACACGAAGCATAGCAGCTTTACACTGCTATTTCACGCTGACATTCTGTGAGAGAGTGGTGCTTCTCCTTCATCACCAGTCAAGCCAACTCATTCATGCCACGCAACGCTGCAACATTGTAACCCCCCTGGAAAGTAGTGAGGCAAGGAAGCAGAGACGTAGTGTGGTCACAATATTCGTAATGCTACGTCATGCTCCTCGTCTAGCCACGTTTTTTGGGCACGAGTCAAAGGACTGGCACGAGCGTGAGTGGCGGGCCACACAATCGCGCGAACGCAGTTCGAATCGAACGCTTGTTACGGAAGCATAGTTTTATTGTGATGATTAGATGTTATCCACCATCTCCGTTGGCGAGGACGACGACCTATATTTCTTTTTAAGTTATTGATATAATGTGCTTTAATAAAAATATACATACAGCGTGCATGTTGCCACAATTCCAACACACATTGTGTTTCAAACGTGAGCGTCCTAGTGCAGTGTGTGGACAGACAGGGCAGCATCGCAGCAGCACGAGGAGTAGAGCGATGAGCAGCGTGAGGAGGAGCATAGTGTGGCGAAGCCACTACGGTTGTACATAATAGAGTTGCAGGGTGGCTCTAGTACGTATGAACTTGGTAGTATACTCTAAAAATGAAAATGTTCATAGCATGGTTCTTTTTATACGAGAGGGGGCAAACGAGCATGCGACTCGTCTGATGGTAAGTGACTACCGCTGCCCGGGAACAAACGCAACACCAACGGAATTGCAGATGCGTTTCCTCCGTTTTAAAAAAGTAGGCACTTTTCGTATCTAAAGTAAAGTCCCTAAGTCGTATCAGTCCAGAAAAATCACTGGTGGTAGTCGATTCCACAAGGAAGTTGTGTGAAGAAGAAAACATTTTTTTAAATCGCACGGTGATTGACCGCCAATCATCAAAATGTTATGGATGGTATCTCGAGTTTGACAAATTAAGAAAGCCAAAAAAAGCTCGTAAACAATTTCTTTGTTTTCATTCTTTCTTATTCTTTAAAAAAACGTTTTGAAATAAATTTCACAAAGACAAACATCCAAACTCGGAACGATTATCAGTACGCCATACAAATACTTGTTCCGTGCGGGATTCGAGCCCGCGACCCTCAACGCTGCAACTCATTGCTAAGCCACTGCGCCACGAAGTTGTCATTTTTTTACTGTGCCTTCAGTACAACTTTTATTATTATTATTTCATCACCGAGTAATAAATCGACAGTTTAAACTACTTTGATTGTATTGGCTTGGCAACAGAACTTAAATACCTACCTAATTAATGTAGAACTCAAGTCTCTCACATACTGTGAATTTCAAGGTACCCCTTTCCAAGCTAACAAGGCACTACCACAAATCTTTTATCGCGTAGTTACAGTTATCGTCACCGCCTATCAAAATCACAGCTGAACACAGGCCTCCCCCATAAATTGCTTCATAGGGTGGGGGATATTTGCCATAGTTGCCACGCTTTACAAGCGAGTTGGCAACCGCAGCTTTTTAGTTTTTAGTCGTTATTAGGAAGACGCTGCCGACCATCTTCTAATTTGTTTATCTCTGCCTCTACGAACATATCATCACGTGTGGGCCTCTAACGAAGCCCACACGTGATGATATGGTGTAGACCACCACTTACACCATCACTACTTGCGTTTTTGTTACTAGATTATTCATGTTTATTACATTTTATATGTATTTTCTTACATATCGCACGCATGTTGTATACCCAACACGTTGCTAAAGACAAAAGGACGTTCACAATTAACCCTAACCTTCAAAACATTAATTGCACATCTTCACTCCGTTCTGAAAGAGGTGATCTCGTGATGCATGAACTCATCTAACAGGATTCTAAAGTATCAATTTTCTTTGATTAAAAAATGTTTTTCAAATTTAAGAAAATCTGGCCCAAATTTGGGCAGCTAATTAACTATCTGGTAAAACACACTAAATTATCTCATGATAGTTCCATTTTCAAATATACATTTTGGCGTTAAGTACCCATAAGAATTGATGTAAACCTATGTAATGCACAACATTGGTCTCTATCTCTTTTCGCTAAAGGACAATAGATAGACCTATATATAGTTAATAATTAACTGTTCACTAGCTTGCCAGGCAGACGTTGTTCTGCCCTCTTCGACGACCCTTTGTCATATCCTATTAAAAATCCTTAAATTCGCAAAATAAAAAAATGTGTGTCACTCATGGGCAAAAAACTATCCTATCTTTTTTTACTTATATTGTAAAACATATTTTTATAATGAACTAGCTGGTAACGAGGTTTAGTTTTCAGGGATATCTGCATTTTTTTGAGGAGGTAGATATATTGTGTCCGTGGTTCAAAAATATCCATTTATCGTCAGGTGGACTGTGCTAGTCTACAACTCTTACCATTTTTACCCACAAGATTAAATTGCTAAGATAAATATTAATCTTGTAAAAGTTTAAATTAAAACAAAGTAAATTTAATTCGATTCCACCCCCAAATTATATCTAAAAAATAGATGTATATTTATTCTAGTAAGTTTCCCAACGCGAAAAACAATTTTTGTAACTCGTACTCAGTAGTATGTACAAATACTTAAAGCGAGCGAGCAAATCTATCTGGTGAACATAAATACAGATAATTTTGGGCGGGGGTTGTCGGATGTTAGTCCTGATCGTAATCAATTTAATTGGAAATTTCCTTTGATTAAACGCAAAGACGTTGTTAGAAGTTGACCTAGTGAAACAAGTACGGTCTACAAAATACTCGACCAAAAATAGTGTTTCCATCGAAAATTATTAATAGATTTTCTTAAGGAATTATATTATTAAACGAAAAATAAAGATGAAATTTAAATAATTGCTCGTTTTATTAAATAGAATGCTGAAAAAATTTGTTATACTATATATGAAAATTATTCAGTAAGAGTTTTTTTAGATTGTGCGGCTAAACGCAATCGCTAAAGGCTACTCAAAAAAAGAAAAGTCAAGGAAAAACTTTCGAGTAAGTTGCGATTAGAGTATACTCCTAATTTTTATATCAAATTTAGCCAAACCTCCAGAAGTAACACATTAAAACGGGTAATCGAAACAGGAATGACTCGAGAGGTTTTTGACGATTTATTATTTAATCCAATTCTAACCTTGTATGAATATTTATAATTCGCTGACTAAGCCCTACACGAGTCAATTGTCGAACGTAGGCATGCTCCAAGAAATACCACAAAGCATGGTCGTGAGTCACGAGATTTCCTGCATCTCTTACCAACTCGTCACTGCAGCAAGTGCGGGTCTCCCTAAACTTTGCTTATAAGCCGTAGGCCACCACTCGAGAACCTTTCTTCCTCACCAGTTTTCGGCTCGTTAAGCTACATGGCTGGCTCATTGCCAATCCAGCTTATATTATTTTTATTAATTATTTAGTGTGTTCGCTATCCCTATCACTACAGCTCGTCATTATAATGTAAAGTTTATAACAGCTTATATACGTCCCATTGCTGGGCACAGACTTCCTCCCACTTCTGACTGTAAATATTAATATATTATATGGTTCATCATATTCAGGTCATCTTTATAAAAATCCCTGATGTCGGGTTTCGACCGAGCCGGAATTTGAACAGAGGACAACCACGCTTACGAACACTATACAAACCTGCCTCGTTGATAATGAATGAATATTAAACTTAACACGTTGAACGCCGCGCGTCCCACCGGTGGGTCTATCATGACTTTCCATTGGGGCCAAGTCAAAATCACGTAATCCGTAATTTTTTATAACTTCAAATAAAGGCAAATGCAATGATTTGCGTAGAAAATAAAAATAGGCAAAATCTATGGACTAGTTTAAGAGATATAGCAAGAGGCTCACCGATTGGCCGCATGGCCTCCTAGGAAGGTCTACAGAATTTCGGTTGATGGGGACCGCGGGGTCACGCGGCTGCTCACCACGCATCTCTCATCAGTTTTTTTTTATAGAAAAAGGGTGACAGGTGAGCACACAGTCCACCTGATCGTAAGTGGTTGCTGTGGCCCATAGACATTTACATCTATCCTCGTTTGCGAATGAAAATGCAGATACATTGTCAGCCTTGAGAGCTAAGATGGTATGCCTCTTTTCCAGTAAAAAGGGTCTCCGGTTCTCTAAACTCACCATACGAAACGCAGCAGCATTAAGCTGCTATTTAACGCTGGTATTCTGTGAGAGCGTGGTCCTAACCCGGTCGAGCAGTCCCATTCATGTTACAACTATACAATTAATATAACTGCAGCATGACTCTACCACGTAAAAACTCGCCGTTTTGGCGCTGGATCTAGTGCAATTCTATTCTTTTTAAAATATCTAAGCCTTAAAAATATCTAGTAGAATCTGGCGGAAAATTTCATATTAGTTGGTAGTACAGCGTGATAAATGCAAAAACAATAGCGAGTCTATCGTTCGTGATCGTTCCGATATACTCCGACCAAAATATTGCTGATGCATTAATTGTTTTACCCCCTTTTGTATTGTGGCATGTAGCTGTTTTGGTTTTCATTATATTAATCCTCTAAGCTTTAGTACCTGAGAAGAACTGGTTTTTCCCACGTCGAGTTTCGTGTTAGTTTTTTAGCTCAGTTTTGTTTGTTTCGTGAAAATTTTAAATGGGGTTGCCACCACTCCCTACTCTACCTACTCAAATAGCGTGGAATTTAATTTTTAAAATAAGAAGGTGATGGTGATGATATAGTGAAATACCAAAAAGAATGAAACATACTCTGGAAAAGAAAGACGGCTTGGCAAGAACCGTTAGGACATGTCGCTAATGTTACGCAGACAACATACCAATCATGAGTAACATACAATCTAAATCATAAACTACTACTAAAGATTTGCAGATTAACATATTGCCAAAAATGTCCAGACTAACCTTCTCTTTGCTTACATTGTTTAAACCGAATCCCTTCATAATGCTGTTTTTATAATAGTTAATTTTTAATTTGATTCTAAAAAGAAGTGTCATTATAAGTTACATTTAATGATTACAATTTACATAGTTTAGTTTTTATCGCAGAAGAAGCGTCATTATTATATTCTGTTTATGAAGAATTTAATAATTTATGTTGTTTTGTTGTAAAAGAAGTGCTATGTTAAGTTCGATTAACTGATGATTTAATTATTTTTAGTTGTTTTTAATGTAATAAACAGATAATTATTTTCTTTTGGTTTTATTCACGCTAATTATATAAATAAAAAAATAAGGCACGTCACTAAGATCGTATTTAGCACATTACCTTTGATACCTTTGACACTTTTACGTGGTAGAGCCATGCTGCAGTTATATTAGTACTATAGTTGTAGCGCGAATGGCCGGCTCGACCGGGGAAGGACCACGCTCTCACAGAATACCAGCGTCAAATGGTAGCTTAATGCTGCTGTGTTTCGTATGGTGAGTGTGAAGAACTGGAGACCCTTTTTACTGGAAACGAGGCATTCCACCTAAGTCCTCACGAATGACAACGCATCTTCATTTTGATTCGTAATCGAGAATAGATGTAGATGCTTATGGGCCACAGCAACCACTTAACATCATGTGGGCTGTGTGCTCGTATGTCATGCTATCCTATATAAAAAATAACTACAAGTTTCTATGGGATTTGAAAACCATGTCGTCTGGAGCAGCCCAGGGGCCACGCGGCTCAATTCCATACGTGTTTTGTTTAATAACTGCTATTTGTGGATTGTGAGACCCGCTTACAGTGAACCTCTTGCGCGGTTCACCGATGACTCCCGTGGCTTAAATGGAACGACTAGGTAAGGCTCACCGGTGACCCCCATGGCCTGGACGGAAAGTCTCCATTTTTTGCGTGGCGTTTAACGTGTTAAATATTAAAATGAGTATTAAACTTTGTAAAATTTCTACTTCTGAAATGTAAACAGCAATAACAATAATTTGACAACAAAAAATGAGTTTACTACCGTTTTAGAATATATATGTAGTAGGCATGTTTTTAAGCTATTGGCCGCTCTGGTTACTATACGTTTTCTTACACCACAGGTGCTCAGACTTCGTCACTGTAAAATCAAAAATTCAAATTTTATATATTTAAGTATTTAAGAAAAACAGCTACAGCCAAAAATATCACCTGTAATACGCGATGACAAGGCCAAACATTTACAGTTATTTTCAAAGAAAATCAATTGGTTATTAATAAATTTTTAGCCGTAGTATTCTAAATTAAAAAATAAGTAATTTTAAAATAAATAAAAAAAAGAATTTTTATCCAGACTGCTGCAGATATATTTTTTTATTTAAATTTTTCTGAGTAGCCAAGGTGCTCCCTACCAGTACCTGCGAAGTTATCTTTTACTTACCGGACATTCTGAATATTCATAGTTTTACCTTCAAACGTTCCAGTGTGTCAGAATTCCGATAAGAATCGACGAGTAATCTAATGATACTTGTATTCATGAAATACTACCCACATCACATTTGAAAAATACCTGATAGTAGATAGCTCTTACAGTCTTTCGAAAGCGGTTGACATTTCCGAAATTCGTGAAAAAATCTCCTGAATCATGAATTAATCCTGAATCCTGAAAAAATGCATCATGCAACAACACCCTTAATTAATTTAGAAAAAATACCTAAAAAGTTTAAAGTATCTATTTTTATGCGAACCGTACAAAATTCGTATATCTTAAAATTTCCACCCAGTGAGTCTTGCGGCGGCCGAGATTATGGCAGTAAAATTTATTAGGCCCGCATAGCGACGGCGACTCGCCCGCCGAGCCGCGCCGATTGCCAGAAATGATATTCACTAAGTTTGGTCCTTTATTTAAAGAAATTCTTAAATATTAGGTACTTATTGCGATAACATAACAACATAGACAATTATCACTATTGTAAAAACAGTAATTTAAAAAAAACAAACGACTGCTTAAGAATGTTTACTTAATAAATAGAGATAAATTCAAATATTATATTATATCATATTCATTATCATCATCATCATATTCAACATCAAAATATAAAAATAGCGAATTACTCCATTTTAATCATTAAAATTATTAAATAATATTTTATAAGAATCCTTCAATACATCATTATCATCGTTACAGGCTTTCACAAGTCCCTCGCTGGAAAGCACGGTCCTGAGCCACCTGCATCCGCTGACTTCCTGCACGTCTTACCAGGTCATCAATCCATCTAGTGGGGGGTCGCCCTACACTTCGCCTATCGGTACGAGGCTGCCGTTCCAGAAACTTTTTCCCCATCGGTTGTCGGTTCTTCGAGCTTTATGGCCGACCCATTGCCACTTCAGCTTACTAGTCCGTTGGGCTAAGTCGGTCACTCTGATTCAACTGCGGATGTTCTCATTTTTAAGTTTATCACGCGGAGAAACTCTAGCATAGCCCTCTCCATAGCTCGCTGAGCGACCTTGGGCGTCCTCATACGGCCGGCAGTGAAGGACCACGTCTCAGTTACATAGGTCATCACTGGCAACACGCAGTGGTTGTACAGTCTCGTTTTCAGGTTTGAGGTATAGCTGACGAGAAGATGTGTCGTGATTTCCCGAACGCTGACCAGCCGAGTTGAATCTGTCGATTGACCTCTCGGCCGAAGTTGGACTTAGCCAGTTTGACCATTTGTCCCAGGTAAACATACTCGTCAACAACTTCGAGCTTAGTGCTGCACATGATTTTCATTTTGTCCATGTTCATCTTAAGACCTATCCGTTGGAAGTCATTATTGAGGTCATTGAGCATAGCGCTTAGGTCCTCCAGGGAATATATATTAAATTAAACAAATTTTAGTTTAAATTAAAAGCGATATAATCCGTAAAATTAGTTTAACAAAATTCCGCTCTAGACAAAAACTGCTCGGGGCAAACTGAGCAAAGCAACTAAGGGACCCCTGCCACGCTATCCGTAGATTTCTGCAACATCAGGTGGCTTCATTTGAACCTAAACGCGGTGCACTCCTGTCTGGAGACGGCGAAGCCGGCCTTGCTCTTTCTGACCGAGACCCAGCTGTCCTCTCCGGCTTGTACTTCGTATCTTTCCTACCCGTGGTACAAATTGGAATACTCCTTTGTACCTCGGGCTGGAGTTTGCGTATACGTCAGATAGGATATCTGTTCTTCACGCTTTGGCTGTCTTGAAGGTGCAGACCTGTACATCCTTTGGCTACGCGTCCACGTTCAAATGGCTGCAGATTCCTTGCTACAGCGGATACCATCCACAGAGATCGTAATTTTAATACTCATTATGCCGAATGGCTCGGTTCACGTCTAACCGATCATGCAGGGAGATCTGTGTATAACTTTTGCTTTAGTTTGTCTTTCAGTAACTGTTGCTTTGGAATATGATCTGATACAACTGGTTACTTCGCCTACGCGCATTCCTTATCCGGAGGATAATCCACCCTCCCAGTTGGAACTTCTGTTGACTTCTCATCCGGACGGATATCAAGTCTTCGTCGATTCCCATCTTGACTCCATGGACCATTGTCTGATCCGGAGTGTGGCGCCAGTTATGTTCTCTACGTGGTTGCGTTCTGTATGCTGCCCCCGCGTTTGACATAACAGGTCGGCGGGTTGGGACGGAATGCGGTCTTTCTTTGCATCCTATCCATGGGGGCGGATTTGTTTCTCGCTGGATGATCCCAACGCTGTTGCTTATTCTGTCACTGATGTGATGTTATAGGGAATGCTTCCACCATCTGTGGTACCTACCCGAGGCAGATCCCAACCGGGGTTTTATCGCTTCTGTAAGACTGCGTTACGCAGTAAGCAAGAGTGTTATCAGGCCTGGGCTTACGCTTCGGTGGCTCGTAATGTCAAAGTGCCTCCAAGTCCTTCAAAAGAGTTATTGCCAAGGCAAAGTAGTACATTGGCAGAATTGGCGGGAAATTAGTTCGCCTCTCTTCGGGAACCCGTGTATTCTGGTCTCTCGCTAGAGCTGTTAAAGGGAATTTCTGTAAGACGTCACTACCATCTCTGCATGGGGAGAACGACTCACTGGCCCATACCGCAAAAGAGAAAGCCGATCATTTAGGCTTTCTTTTTGTGTCCAACTCGACTTTCGGTGACGGAGGGAACACACCGCCGACCATCCCGCGGTGTAAATGCTCTATGCCTGATGGAATCGCCTCAATTGTGTTGAGGACGTGTACTCCAGAGTTGGCTCCGGTTTTAACGCATCTTTTCCGGTACTCCTACTCCCTAGGCTTAGTCCCGAATTCACGTAGATAATACAGCTTTCTTGCATCCGATTCCTTAAAAGGTAACCGCTTTGATCAGGTTTGGCACAAAGCGCTTCTCTCGGAGCTTCCTTCCTGTAGGCATTCGAGAAATCGTGTAATTGGATCACCAATTTTCTGTCTGATCGGAGCATCAAGATCGTTGTAGACGGTGCTCGCTCCAATTGCAAGTCTATTGACGCTGATGTTCCACGAGGCTGCATGTTACCACAAACGCTGTTTCTTCTGTATATCGATGATATGTTGCAAATCAAGACATTGTAGAACAAAGTCTCGGATTAAAGGCGACTAAATCTAGTCCAGTTCGATCCCCAGAAGATACAAGTTTGCGCGTTTACCGCTAAAAAGAATCCCTTCGTCGTATGTCCTCAGTTTCACGGTACTCCTCTTGTTGTCTCAGCCAGTATCGAAGTCCTCGGCGTCGACATATCAAAAGTTGTGCAGTTTCAAATGCAGGCTGAATTGGCCTCTAAAAAGCTTGGCGCGCTCAGCAGAGCGGGACAGTATTTCATGCCAGCACACCACCTGCAACTTTACAAGGCGCAGGTTCGGCCACATATGGAATACTGTTCCCATGTCTGGGCCGAGGCTCCCCAGTGCCAGCTCCGTCCATTTGACTACATCCAGCGCAGAAAAGCTCAAATCATTGGCGACAGAGTCCTATCCTGTCGGCTGGATACACTGGCGCTGCGAAGAGATGATGTATCTCTTTGCATTTTCTATCACATTTAGGTACCAAGGGGGTGCTCTGAGAAATTGTACGGATTAATTCCAACCGCCAAATTACACGAACGCTCATTGGGACAAAATATACGAGGGAATTACGATCACTAATTCCCACATCAAGCGTGGTGAATAAAAAAATAAAGAAAGAACCATTTATTTGATAGACACATTTTGTACGTAGTAGAGCCACACTGTATGTATTATGGTTCACGAGTGGGTCGGCTCGACCGAGAAAGAACCACACTGTCACTGTATACAAGCGGCAAATGGCATCTTAATGCTGCTGTGCTTCGTATGATGTGTAGAGAACCGGAGACCCTTTTTACTGGAAACGAGGCATTCTATCTTAGACCTCAAGGGTGAGCACATTCTTACTCGAGGATGGATGTAATTGTCTATGGGCCACAGCATTCACCATCAGGTGAACTGTGTGCCCGTTTTTCACCTTTATTCTGTCAACTTATTCTTATACCGATTCAAAGACAATCTGGAGCTTAAACTCTTACTAAACAATGTCAAAATTTGAGTCTAGACCATATTAACATATTTTATTAGACGACATTGGACATTGTGGAGTTCGAGTTTAGACTTGAGATTGTTCCTGAATATTGACCTTAAAGGGTTTGTGTACAAAAGAGTAAGCAAGAAGAAAAAAGCAGTATGTGTTTTAAATCAAAGAAAACTTTTAGGGTAATACTGCCTACCTTCAAGAAAAAGATAATATATGTACGTAAATGATATACAGTATCCTGAATAATTTCCATGGTGGTGTACAATTATCCACCACACCAAATCGTGCCGTGAGTGTTATATAAAGAGACAGAGGGAAACAAACCAGGAGAAATGCCGGTCAGGGTATTTCAGCTGCCTGCCAAACATGCCAACTATAGCAAATATCACTGCAGTGAACTTTGATAGGCTATAGTGGTAACAAAATAAATTCATCATACTTCGTCAAAAAAAAACTTTAGATGTAAAAGAAAACCCAAATAAAATGACAAATAAATGCACATAGGAAAAAACCCAATAAACCAACAACAACGTATAAAAAGTCCAATAAATAAACAACCGCCCGCTTGAGCGATCCCCTGAGTGACGTGCAGAAAATAAAACCCTTTTAAAAGCACCAATTAACCTGAAAAGTCAACTACGTGAAAAAAAAGTAAGCTCCATCGCAAATCGTCGGACAAATTACAGCGTAGGGGTTTAAAAAAAAGATAAAAAAACGCGTTAACACGGTGTGCCAGCACTGAATTAATCAGCGTAATAACCCGCCCCGGGATATGCGGGTAAAAATCTGTTAACTTCCCGCAGTTTTCCGGCAAAAAATGCCTTCGGACACTTAAATAGCCATTTGTATACTCGCAGCGTCCCATAGCCGGATAGCCGGGAAAAAATGTCGGTTAAATACGTCCAGATTGAGAGGGGAAGCGCGGAGTGGGTTCAGTGATTTACTTAGTGATAAAACACTCTTACATATCCTTAAAAAAATAAAGAGTTATTTGACATTGAATTTTTATACATATATAAGCAAAATACAAAACACCACATACTCACTCACTCATCAGGAGATCTCCAAAATTATACGCCCCATTGACTTGAAATATGACATACCTGTATAGGTACTCTTTTCTCAGAGAAAACAGCTTGTAAATCTATGTATATTTGCACAGCAAAGGGACACGTCACCTGATGATGACTGGGACTCTACATCCGTTCTACAATTATAACTTTCTACAACTATCAATGATATGTTACCGAATGCTAAGAACAAAACAGATTTTTGTTTAATTTTATAGATTACTGAAGTATTCCATTTTAGATTCACTCATTTTTGTGTCAGCGTATACAAATTTAATACTCTATATATATAGCCACCTATCATAAGTCTATGTTCATGATCCATGAAAATATCCTGCCTCATACTGTAGTCTCATAGGAGAATATGAAAAAATATATTGTTAAACGATAAGTCTCGTAGGGGGGATAATTACCATAGTTGCCAGGCAGAGGGGTTCGTTTTTTAGTTGTTATTAGGAATCTAAACGTGGAATTGAGGCATTCCATCGTAGTCCTCACGGGTGACAGCGCATCTGCATTGTGATAGAGATGTAGGTACAGGTAGATGTAGGGAATATGGGAACTAGCATCAGATCTACTTGATGGTAGGTCCCATATTCCAAACGTTCGCTTATTTATCATACGTCTTTAAAAACTGACAAAATTTAAGGTTTTTTGATCTTGAAATAAGTTAATATTTATTATATAAAGAATATGTTTATAATCTGACAGCTCCGTGGCTCAGTGGCTTAGCAATAAGTTAAAGAGCTAAGAGCCGCGGGTTCGAATCCCGCACGGAATAAGTATTTGTATGGCCTATAAGTAATTTGTCCGAGTCTGGATGTTTGTTCTTGTGAAATTTGTGTTTGTCAACCCCCACGACACGAGAAAATCCTAGTATGAAGGTTACGATGATTTAAGGTAAAAATAAGTGTAATAATATGACATATTATTAATGATTAACTCATTTCCAACATTTTATTAATTGTTTTAGAAAAACATTTTAGTGTCAATTAGGTAATCATTCCTAGGGCTTGCTATCGGCCATTTATGCTTAATTATTATTAATAATGTCCTCCATACTGAATTTCGGTCACGTTGCAACGGAGTCTAGTCAACTGCGCAGGACATGATTATAATGCTCGTGTATCAGATGAAGCTGTAAAAGTAAAAAATATCACAGAATAAAGAAGTGCCCGAGTGTATGCACAAGTGCACTCTCTATTCCCTCACTTTCATAATCCGATGGAACGCTAAACTGACACGACCGGAGAGAGATCAGGCGCAGGACCAACGGCTTTACGTGCTTTCCGAGGCACGGGGGTGAGACA
>DWHP01002651.1:0-14214 GCA_018247895.1 Parnassius honrathi
TTTGGCACGATCCTGACACACCTCTCTCGCCTCCTTCACATCCATATACCTACGCATACATGCTTGTCGGTTAAGGGTACTCCTAATTTGGCTCGTTTTCAATAAATCGCGAATTTGGTCGATAAATTTTCGCCTAGGACGTCCCTTTCCGACTCCGCCATTCACTTCTGCAATATAAATTTTCTTTTTCACTCTTTCCTCATACATTCTTTCCATATGACCAAACCACCGAAGCATTCCTTTCTTAATTCTGGTCACAACATCATCTACGAATGAATAAGTATGACACTTGATGGTAAGTGTTGATTGTGTCCATGAACAACTGCAACAGCGAGAAATTTGCATGTGCATTGCCGACCTTTTAAAAAGGGTTACGTTCGTTTCTAAAAGTCCCTAATTCGTAGTGCAATATTCAAACTACCGCCGTATAACCTTACATCGGTCAGGATGAGTGTTGTCCGTAATCTGCGTGGTAGAGCCACGATGCAGATGTTTTTATAGCTGTAGCTCGAATGGGTCGCCTCGACCGAGGAAGGACTACGCTCGCACTGAATACCAATGTTGAATAACAGCATAATATTGCTGTGTTAAATAAAAGAACCACAGTCTTTTTCTTTTTACTAGTAACGGGCCATTATATTTTAGTCTTCAGGATCGACGCGTCTGATCATTTTGATTCTAAATCGAGGATAAAAATGTGGGTGTCTATGGGCCACAGCAGTCATTTACAATAAGGTTGATTGTGTGCTTATTTGGCACCTTTACTTCAAAACCACCTTCCATAAATCTCTCTTATCTGTCGCTGAACGTGCACTTGTGGTACTATGAGAGCTACTGCACAATTGACAGCTTCCGGTAGTATTCGGAAGTTGTCATTGCACTTGGGCTTGGCCTGAGGTGGGGTTGTTCTTCTTTCTTAACGTGCAGTGGAGGTATAAGAACATCTATTGGTGTCGTAAGAGGAGACGGGGGAAACAAATCAGGAGATGAACAGCAGCATCTTCCTAATAACGACAAAATTAAAAAGAAACTGTGGTTGCATAACCGCTTGCCAAGCGTGGCAACTATGGCAAACGTCTCCCTAATGTGGAAATCTATGGGGAAGGCATTCAACGGTGGATTTTAATAGGCAGTTACGATCAGCTCGGTAAAGTCCACTTTTGAACATGGGCCTCCTGCTTTTTTGGTAGAATTGTCATAATCATCACGCTAAGGAGGTGGTTTGACGACCGCTGTACTCCAGATGTCTTGCATCTTTGACGGTGCTGCTTGTCGCCAGTCCATATATTTTCCGTCTGGCGTAAACCAAACAGTTATACCACCATTAGTTTAAGATCATACGATTTTCTGGTCCTATGCTAATTTTGTGTGTCAACTAATACTAGCGTAAAATGTCAACTCAATGCTGCTGTTACGTGTGGTGAGAACCGGAGACCCTTTTTACTGGAAGCAAGACGTTCCATCTTAGTCCTCAGGGGTAACAACGCATCTGCATTTTGATTCTTAATTTAGAATAAATGTAGATGTGTATGGGCAAAAGCATCCACTTACCATCAGGTAGACTGTGTTCTCGTTTGTCACACCCTTATTGTAGCATGAATCTTAGAAAAGTAGAATTGGCTTGCCTGACCTGGAATAAACATATTATAAATGTACGAGTATGTTCTATCGCGTGAGCTGAGAAGTTCATTCATAATATAATTTGCTCAATTGCTGATTTATTGTACGCGGAGAGTTAGGTTCAAAGTTCGAATGCCAAGCAAAGCCATTATCTTATATTTCCTATATGGAAATTCGTTGCTGTTGATTGTGCTTCGTGTTTTTTTTTTTGCAGTGCTTCCTTAAAAACATAGGTACCGTCATTTACTTTTAGTTAGATCTAGCCCTATTTATCGCTTATAATAATACATTATGCTAATTAATAGAAACTTTTGTACTTTTCACTTTGAGAAAATTCATTATATAAGATATGTTAAAAATTAATTGAGTAAGGCCCACGTGAAAAGTAAAAATTATGTGTTTAGTTTGAAGACCACCTTTCGTATCGCACCTCAATTGCATGCACTATACACGTCATCATTAATACCAGCATCTCTACACTAAGATAGACAAGCCACCGTGTTTCACCTCTCAACGATAATTATGTCAAAAATAATAGACCTTGCGATGACCGACCGCTAAGCGGTTTATTCCATCATTACACCTGATGATGCGACCACGTATCTCTCGGCGTTGAGTTTTCGTTCCTAGTGCAGTGGTGTTGGGATGAGTGGTGACGGTGATAGTACACGCTGTTGAGGAAGGATAGAAAGTGCTCTTCAAACTAGGCGAGATACATCATCTTTATTTTATTTATTTACTTCAAAATTGGTGAAGAAGTCATTAAAATAGGAGAAAATAAATATTTGTGTCATGGCTGAATCCACGGATGCTAATCTGTTTTGCACAGCTTAACGGTGAGCGGCAAGGAAATTACGTAACCCCACCTCGCCTGCCGACCTACTTTGTATTTCTTGTAGAAGCTTACTTCAAACTACACATGTACTCCTAGAAATTCCTAAATAAAAGTTGGTTACGTTCCACTAATGGACATGTTCCACGCAATTCGTAAGGGTACTAGTCCTTGGTACGTTATCTTGTACCACTTGTCCAGTAACCGGTATCAGTTCCAGTCGCCTGTCTTAATATTGTTGGTATAGTATACCCGGCATAGAGATTAGAGAGATAGAGCCATGCATAAGGGTTAAGCGATTGCCGTAAAACAGAACGCGAACAGCCCGAGTTAGAACCCCGCCGACACAAATGAAATTGTTAGTTGCAATTTTATGTGCTGATTACGTGGTAAACGTGCACAACGGTGAACGAAACATTGTGAGGAAATCTGCATGTCTGTTAAATAAATAAATAAAATATTCGGGAAAAGAAATGAAAAGTACATAAACTAACTTCCTTCCATCCTTCATTATTAGCTTCATTCCGTCATCTAGGAGTTTTGACGGGAACTTGGCCGTAGCTGGATTGTCGCTCCTGTTTTGTCGCTTGAATAATGGTTTGAAGTGGATTCTGATTCGTAAAAGAAAACGACGAAATGAGTGCTTTGATGTCGGTAAAAAAACCTCAAGTTATTTTGATCGTTTGGGTGCCTTATGAACTTGAGTGGCTGTCGTCGTCAACTGTCCGCTGGATTGAGCTGTCATCAAAAATCTCCCAAGGGGCTTCGCAATGTGACGCATCAGCATATTGTGAAGAAAAAGTATATAAAAATGAAGATTCCGAAAGAAATGATAGGCTCAGAAGGGCCAGAACCCAGAGCCGTAAAGCCACTTAATTAAAAAAAATCCGTCATCTAGGTCGGAAATCCTACTCTTTCCCATAGTCGCCTCTTACGACATCCACGGGAGGAAATGGGGTAGTGATTTTCTATACGCCGCCACCACTCAGCATCGTCATTAGTGATTTTTATCTCATGTTTGCGTTTATAAATTTAATTATTCGCAATAATTGATACTATAATATCTTTTTTTTAATATTAGTTCGGATAACATATCTTACTTTATTATACTACACACACACTATTGTGTGAGTGTGATATACGTGTGAAAAAAAAACTACATTGGAGTTATTGATTCTAATAAGTATCTGTTGCGTAATCTAGTGTAGTGAAAGGGTGGACTATAGGCTTAGAGGATTACGTAGATGCATAAAAACGAAGTAGGTATTTTTGAATTAGATTAATTTCTAATTCAAAAATACTAGACTAATTTACATATTTTATTTCGTTTAATTTTAATTTAGAATTTTTCACGATGACCTTTTTCGCTGAGCATGTGGTAAGTCAGGATAATCAATTAGGCAATAAATTAAGCAAAAGAGTTTTGACAGAAATACAAACCTCAAATTAATTGCTACTCTACAAGGGCTTGAAAGGGACGTCATTAAAAAATGAAATAGAATACAACAGAAGCTATTAAATATGTGCTCCGATTGTGACATAAAACACAAGTTATTGTGTCAGTTTTCGCGCCTAGGAATACTATCGTCATCAACTGTATGCTTGGTTAAACTGTCGCCTAAACTCCTACTCACAGTGTGACGTACCAACACAGTGAAGAATTTGGATACAAGTGGTAAAAAAAATTGTACATCCGACTTTAATATAAATAAAATGAGAACATGATCAATGTATTCGATATCAATTAAATACGCATTATTAAGGATAACTCAAATAGTACTGATCAGATCTTGATCAAATTTACATGGGACCACATAAGAAGCATCAGCTTTGAAATAAAAAAAGAATAGTCAAAATGGATTTACCCGGAAAAAGTTTTGAGTTGACACACGTTACAAGAAAACATACAACCGAATTGAGTACCTTCTACTTTTCGAAGTCGGTGCGAAATATTACTATATCATTTAGGGCTGAATTTTAAATCATTAGGTAAATTTCAAATAATCAAATAAATTATAACCTAAATATAGAAGTAAACAATTGGAATATTTTATTCATGAAACTGTAATTTTTAATTTGCTATAAAAATTCTTTACCTGATTTTTTTAATAGGATAGGGTCCCAAACGATCACACAGTCCACCTGATGGTAAATGGTTGATGTGGCACACAGACGTCTACATTTGTCCTCATATACGAATCAAAATGCAGATGCATTGTCACCCGTGAGGACTGAGATGGAATGCCTCGTTTCCGTTAAAATGTGTGCCTAATTCTCTACACTCACCATCCGAGAAAAAACACAGGGTAAAGAGAGTGATGCCGACAGGAATAGAAATACAAAAGCAAAATCATTTTGACAATAATTTTAACAGGAAAAAAATTCCAGCAGCGTTTTTCATGAACAGTTTTAGAACAACTCACACTCATCATCATTATAACGAAGTCGTTAGGTACTATATTCGTAATATTAGCAATGATCGTGCGCATTGGGAATTCGTAGGAGATTTTTGTAAATTGCTCTACATGTGCGACCTCTTTGTAGCTGATTGGATAGAACTTATTAATAACATCGTCCACGCTATGGTGTAATTAATAATGTGGTTCGTTACACATATCTGTTCCACATATCAAAAATGACCTTTATACTTTAAAGGTAATTTTACAGATTTAGCAATTAAAAGAAATAAATATAAAAATTAAACGTTTTAGTGTAGTAGCTGTGTTATGGCTGCGGTAAGAATAGGTAACTCGACAGGAAATGCGTCAGTTTAAAAAGCGACAGTAGCCTAATCTAACGGGTCGGACCGCGACCTCAAAAGTTCGTGGGTTCGATTCCGTCATTACTACTGGCGCCGTACTACTGTCGTAACACAAACACTAGAGCTTACCAGGTCTATAAAGGGAATATTAGAATTATTATAGCATTGTTAAATTTTAAAACAAAAACGGACCACGAGCTATATGGATCAGATCAGGACAGAATCTATGGCTTTAAGGATTACATCATTCACATTCTATCTAATGTTATGAAAATGAACATTTCATTGCTGAGTAAATTCTCAAGTTGAAGCCGTTACCTATGGCTGGCAGCTGGGGGTTTGGCTGTCAGAATATGGACTTTCCACCAACGCACAACCAGACGCCAGACGGTTCCTGACCCCTTGTTGTTGACATTACTAAACTGAATTCAAACTAAACGGCTTGCTTTGTAGTTCATACAGCAAACGGGTGCAATAGTTTGCCTGCACCTGCCTTCCTATCTGTTTAATAATGGTAATGCTCACCACATGATGCTAAACAGGGTATTTACTCGAGCGTCGTTGGAACCTAACAGATTTTGTATATTAGTTGATAGGAAGAAAAAAAGTTATATAATGTTTCCCCTTGAACCGGGAAGCATCTCCAAATTTGCAAAAATGTAAAAAGTGGTACAAACTACTACAGATGCTTAAAAATTAATTCCAGCGTATCAGATATTCAAAGGGAATGTTAAGTGAACCCCAACAATGCTTCTATTCAAAAGACTAACGATTCGGAAGTGACGCAAACTCGTAGCGAGTTTATGAAAATGCGAAATGATATAAAAATCGCCATGCTAAATTACTCGAGCGTGTCAGATTATTATACAGAAGGTTCAACTTGACGTCTTAGTTATAGTAGCTTAAAATCTGACGATTATTTTGAGGGATATTAATAATCTGACTGCTTAAATATATTTTTTTAATTTTTTTTATAAACTTCTTTCTCAATAACCATAAAATGTGACTGAATGTGGTGGGATGGCACGAGAGAGTCAAAAATAGGAAAAATGTGAAAGGAAGAGAGGAGTGCACGCTCTCATCTTTATGGATGATTTTTAGTATTTTAGCTTGTGAAAATCGACAGATTAAGCTTTTTCCTGCTATTTCTGCATTATTTTCTTCAAAATAAAAAAAAAATCAACCACGTCGATAATGACAAGACTTTCTTTTTACAACTTTGTAACTCTCCCACTCCGTTACGTTACGCTCAAATCGTCCGATTTTCTAAATGCGTTCTTTTTAGCTCGTAACCTAAATCTGACGCGCTTGAGCAAATCCAAAACATCGTCTCTGGGGCTCCACTTCTATAATGTGAGTGTCACTGCAAGGCGAGAGTTAATAGATCTAAGCCAAACATTGTTTTAGAAAATGAACAGTTTAAAATTATTTATATAATTTTCAAACAAAAATAAATAGACGTAAACGAACACTATCGGTCGTTTGTCCCTTTTAAAAATATAGTCCTAGATATATTTTATTATTAAGTTTTATGAATCAAAATGATTTGAAAGTGAATGCGGGCAAACACGGACAACATTTAAGAATTCATATACTTCGGATTTGAATACTACTTCCTACGAGGAGCTCGAATGCTGTATGCTTGTATGTATGTAACAGAATATCCGTATATCACAAGTGTTCCTGTAAACATGGGATACCACCTTAAAATAGCAGCTTAATGCCGCTGCGTTTCGTGTGGTGAGTGACGAAAGCTAGAAGACTATTTTTACTGTTATAACAGGAAATTCCATCTTTGTTTTCGGTGTTGACAACGTATCCATTTTTTTTTTGATCAAATAAGCAGGAAATCTATGGGCCACAACGTACACTTATACACTTTGTGTTCGTTCGCAACCCTAATTTGTAAAAATCAGGATACTCGAACTCTTTAACAAGATTTACCTGCACTATGAAACGATAAGCAGTACGTTCAAGAAGAAATTTGGAGACAGTGTCGATACAAAAATCAATAAGGATCTTACAACTTTGTTTTCGTACAGATCTGAGTAAAGCGTAGAAATCATTTATTTTTTCCTATTATCATTTCTGTAAAAAGTGTATGTTGAATTTATTTTGGTATGAATTTATTTTAATACTAGTTATTATAGCTTGTTTAGATAAGGATTTAATGTTGTAATAGTAAATGGTAGTTACTGAAAATTACTTCAAGCAGTAAAACAAACCCGCATGCGTAAGGCTCCGTTTTTTAGTTTCTCTTTTTTATGAATTTTCGTTTCTCTCGATGCGGGTATATTGATAACTTGACAGTTTTCCGTCTACATAGCAATATACTTTTTCTACGCTACTTTGTGGTTTTCTTGTATAAGCTTTTGTAAACTAAGCCTCTACTTTCAAAGTGATTATATTTATTATTTGCACCATCCGCTTAGTTAATGACTAGCGATTCTTTGTGTGTACAGTTGTTTTTTTCTTTTAAATATTTGACACGATGTTAACTTTACCTTTGCTTACATATTCTACTTGACGATGTATATTAATAATCTGTTTTTCTTTTAGGATATGACGCGGCAGTCCATACCGGTTGCGACGAAAGGTACGTGGGGTTTGTTTTATTTCTGTACTTAAACAGAAAGTTTTAATTTGGTATGTTAATTATCAAAATAAAATAACATTAATTGACTTCGTCATCCAGGGAGTTAAAATATATGTGCAAAAATTTTAGTTATAAATTCAGATTTATCAACAACAGTTGTTTATGCGTGCCTGTCTTTTTAATATGGTAATGTAACGTTATATATTTCCCTAACCCATTTATTTCATAAATAGTAATCGTAATTTATCTAGGTCGTGGATGAATTCCATGGACGTAGAACTTTTATTCTTATATGCGATTTTTTGCCTATAGTGAGGGTACATAATAATAAATTCTTATATAATGCTTATAATTTATTCTTAAATATTAATAATAGGAAAATTTTTATGTTTGTCATTCTGAAGGAGTTTTATTAAATTTGCGCGAATAAAAAAGGGACAAGATACTGTTTATCTATTTTGTTTTATAAAAAATACCCATCCCAAGCAGTAGAATGTATAATTGTATAAAGATACGGTAACTATGCTATTTGTACCACCCTTCACAAGTCAAAAATGTTGACACAATTTCGAAAATGGACAGCTCGTATAGGCCTTTTCCGAGATTGCCATAACATGCCTCATCAGGTTGTCACCTCATCTAGTGTGAATCGTTCTACACTGCCTTTGGCGGTTCGAGCCTGTCCGAGAACTATTTCCCCATCAGTAGCCGGTACTTGTAGACATCTCCGTTAGTTAGTGTTATCATTAATTATTAAAAACGTAGCAAAATGAATATATCACCCAATCTCGTCCTATAGGAGTTGTAAGACGCGACTATAAGAAATGCCAGAAAAAATCTTATAACCTTCGATAGATAGCGGTATAACCATCTAGTTTACGTCAGACAAGTAACATATCTATGCCGGCAGCAGCAACATTTATGTGAGACCTCTGTTCTGGCACTGCTTTGCCTTTCCGCGTACCATGCGTTACAATGGAAGCAAATCTTTCCTTATATAGGAGACCAGTCTGTCCAGTTGTGGCCTGTGACGTTTTACAGGCCTTAAAAAAAAGAAAAAGAAAAAAGAACAGTCTTTTAACGTCTCACAGCGTAACAACAGATCTATGTAGCTTCTCTCTTGGACTTGTACATTCTATTAAAGACAAGCAGATAAAAAATTAAAGTTACAGTCTTCCGACGTTCCACAACGGATCTCACAGAATACTAGCGTGAAGTGGAAGCTCAGCTTCTGCGTTTCGTCTGGTAAGTGCAGGTGGCCGGAGGCCCAATTCCCCCCCGCCTCCATCAACATGGTAGCGGAATTAAATGTTAGACTACCCCAGGAGGGAACCAGCACCCCTGCAGAATCCCTCGCGGAGCACCCACGATCAAGTTACTCCACTCCTGAGCGTGGGTGCTCAGACTGCCCAATGTATTCTGGGGGGGGGGGGGGGCAAAATTCCGCTTCACTCTAACCTGAACGCCGTCCACTACCATCTCGAGATGACCAAGCTGGCTCTGCTCTTTCTGACCGAGACGCAGGTGCTCTATCTGGCTGATGCTTCGTACCCGGGGTACAAACTGGAACCTCCTTTGTGCCTCGGGCTGGGGTTTGCTTACGTCAGAGAGGACATCTGTTCTCGACGCGTCGGCAGTCTTGAAGGTTCGAACCTGTCCATCCTTTGACTACGCGTGGACAGCGACGACCATCCGCGCGTCTACGGGTGCTCCTTATAGGTCCCATAGCTGTAATGCCGAAACAAACCGACTCTTCGACCACGTCCAAATGGCTACTTCGCCTACGCGTATTCCAATTGTGGCGGATCATGCACCTTCCCTGTTGGACCTTCTGCTGACCTCTCACCCGGACGGATATCAGATTTCCGTCGACGTATCTTTAGGCTTCTCGGACTATTGTCTTGTCCGAAGTGTGGTGCCGCTCACGCTGAAATCGCGGCTGCGTTCTGCAGGCATTCTCATCCTATCCCAATTGGTTAGCCGATCGGGATAGGATGCGGTCTTTCTATGCATCCTACTTTGGGGGCGGGTTTGCTTCTCGCTGGACGATCCCAACTTTGTTGCTGATTCTGTGGCTGATTTGGTACTTATGGGTATGGAACTTTTTATTCCTTCGTCTGTGGTTCCCATCGGAGGCAAATCTCAGACATGGTTTGGTCGCTCCTGTAAAATAGCATCACGCTATAAGCAGGAGTGCTACCAAGCCTGGGCTGACGCATCAACTTCCCGGGATGTAAATACCAGCGCTCTAAAAAGAAAGTATAATTCCGCCTCCAGGTCCTTCAAAGGAATCATTACCAAGGCAAAGTCAGAGCACATAGGCAGAATTGGCGAGGATCTAGTTCGCCTTCCTTCTGGAACCCGTGCGTTATGGTTTCTCGCCAAGACTGTCCAAGAGAATTTCTGTCAGCCATCTATTCCATCTCTGCACAGGGAAGATGACTCACTGGCCCAAGTCGCAAAGGAGAAAGCTGATCTGCTAGGCTCTTTGCGTCCAACTCGAGTCTTGGTGACGGGGGAGTACGCCGCCGATCATCCCGCGGTGTGAGTGCTCCATACAGGAGGTGTGGTTTACACAGCGCTCAGTTCGCAAAGCACTACTCTCCCTGGACATCCACAAGTCGAGTGGGCCTGACGGTATCCCCCCAATTGTGCTGAGGATGTGTGCTCCAGAGTTGGAACCAGTTTTAACGCGTCTTTTCCGGTACTGCTACTCCCTAGGCGTTGTCCGAAAATCATGGACGACGGCTTTCGTTCACCTAATCCCTAAAAAAGGCGATCGCTCAGACCCGTCCACCTACAGGCCTATATGGTTCTGTAATCACCAATACGGTTTTCGTTGTGGTCGATAAACTGGTGATCTTCTGGTCTACCTGACTCATAGATGGGCGGAGGTAGTAGAGTCCAAATGGGAGGCATTGACTGTTAGTTTGGACATTGCGAAGGCCTTCGATCGGGTTTGGCACAAAGCGCTTCATTCGAAGCTCCTTTCCTATATGCTTTCCGAGAATTCGTGCAATTGGATCACCAGCTTTCTTGCAGAGCGGAGCATCAAGGTCCTTGTAGACGGTGCAAACTCCGATTGCAAGCCTATTAATGCTGGCGTTCCACAAGGCTGCGTGCTATCACCAACGCTGTTTGTTCTGCATATCAATGATATGTTGCAAACCGGTAACATTCATTGCTATACAGATGACAGCACTGGTGATGCTCTATACCGGCCGTGTCAATATTTCTCGAGAAAACGTCTCCGTGTACCGGGACAAACTTGTGTCTGAAGTCCAGTTTTTGCTGAACG
The DNA here is from genome assembly GCA_018247895.1 of Parnassius honrathi. Classification (NCBI taxonomy): domain Eukaryota; kingdom Metazoa; phylum Arthropoda; class Insecta; order Lepidoptera; family Papilionidae; genus Parnassius; species Parnassius honrathi. The sequence goes on from DWHP01002651.1 coordinate 11,108, forward strand.
AAGTCTCGGATTGGGGCGACTAAATCTAGTCCAGTTTAATCCTCAGAAAATCACAAGTTTGCGCGTTAACCGCTAAAAAGAACCCCTTTGTTGTATCTCCACAGTTTTAAAGCACTCCCCTTGTTGCCTCAGCCAGTAGCGGAATCCTCGGCGTCGACATATCGAGTAACGTGCAGTTTCGTAGTCAAGCTTGGCATTCTCAGCAGAGCGGGACAGTATTTCATGCCGGCACACCGCCTGCAACTCTACAAGGCGCAGGTTTAGCCGCTCATGGAATACTGTTTCTATCTCTGGGCTGGAGCTCCCCAGTACCAGCTCCTTCCACTTGACCGTATCGAGCGCAGAGCGGTTCGAATCGTCCACGACCGAGTGGTTTCTCGATTGGCTCGATTCACTGGTGCTGCGAAGAGATGTTGCATCTCTTTGCATTTTCTTTCGCTTATACCACGGAGAGCGCTTTGAGGAATTGTTCGAGTTAATCCCAGCTGCCATATTTCATGTACGCACTACGCGGCAAACCTCCCGATACCATCCCCACCGTCTGGATGCTTGGCGGTCCACCACTGTAGGTTTCACTAGGAATTTTCTCTGTGGAATAGTTTACCACCGGCGATTTTTCCGGACCGATACGACCTTCAAGAAAAGAGCTTACTCCTTTCTAAAGGGCTGGCAACGCGCCTGTAATTTCCCTGGTGTTACGGTTGTTCATGGGCGGCGGTAGTCACTTAACATCGGGTGAACCGTATGTTCGTTTGCCCCCTCTTCCATAAAAAAATCTACACTACATGTCTATGTAAGTTGTCGAAGTTTTCCTTCACTGCGGACTACGTGGTAAATCATTCATCGACATCAGTTGGGCGCCAGCAGGTTTGAAATTTGACTTACAAATGTTAAACTTTATTCTGGTCTACCACAAACTTATAGAAATAATTGCGGTTAACAATTCCAGCTACCTAGTTAGAAGAGATACACAAACATAGTAAAGTTAATCATTTTCAAATTTCTTATATTAAAATGCGTTTATATAAATTTCACGTTACACGGTTGGGTCTCAGTCTGAATACCTTACCCTACCTAATCTGAATACCCTCGAAGCCCGCTGCACGCGTGGCAGATTCTGTTCCCACGGAATACCTAGGTGTCTGTAGGCGGTGCATTGTATGGTAAATACATTAAGATTTCTGTAGGTAAATACGCTATTATTTTCTATTGATATAATATTTTGTTTTATTACGTAAGTTAATCGTATTCTGAATTTTATGGCTAATGAAATTAATTGGTAGCTGTTTTTTTAAATTGATGCGACTAGGGAACTTCTGGTCCATCCGACTGTAATTGGTTACTGCAGCGAGCGAATTCTAAACAATTGCATTTAGAGATTATATTATTTCTTATTATATATTATTTCTTTATATATTATTATATCTATTAAATTAATATATAATTATATATTATTTTACAATTACATTAAAAATAACATGGGTATGCAAAAACATTTTTTCTTCTAAATCGGCTCTAAAAGTACGTACATAATATACATACATAATGTCACGCCTGTAATTTCCTAAGGGTTAGAAAGAGTCCATAGAACAGCGAGCTCCTTGGACCACGCACTTGCCGTTACACCCTTTTTAAATTACACTTCGGAACATAGGCCTCCGCCATAGATTGCCTCAAAGGGTGGATATTTGCCATAGTTGCTATGCTTGGCAGGCGGGTTGCCAGCGCAGTTTTTTATTATTTATGAGCTGTAAATAGGAAGATGCTCCTGCCCAACTCCTAATTTGCTTCCCTAGAAATCTACGGAATGATATGGTGTGGTAAAAAAAGTATAAACCGTAAATAAACGGGAAACGTTACTGACTAACGAACACAAACCTGCTGTGCTTTATAAATATTGGCAAAACTTTGAAATCGAGGCCAGTTAAACGTCTTTGATTCGTCACGCGATGATTCACCCGCTTGCACGTTGCGAGCGGTGCCCCTTCTTTGTCGTTCGTATTATGTTAGATAAGGAGATCGGCCGGTCGTTTGTTGATAAGACATCGCTAATATTCGCACGTGCACGTAATACGGACGGACGGGGGTCAACGGTCTCGGGTCATCTGTTGGCCGAACGCGGAACAGGTAGACGCGTTTCGATGTTTGTATGCAGATTTTTATTGGGTCGTACTGTTAGGATCTTCTAAGTAGGCCTTGCGTTGAAAAGATATAAATCTTGACCGTTTATCTTTTTTTGCTGCTTCTTTATCAGCATGTAAAAGACCACGTATGAGGAAACTCAAGGTCGCTCAGCGAGCTATGGAGAGGACTATGCTCCTGGTTTCTCTGCGTAACTCAACTTAAATCCGCAGGAGAACCGTAGTAACCGACATACACCAAGCTGGCTGAAGTGGCAATGGGCCGGCCATATATCTCGAAGAACCGACAAGTGATGAAAAATGAAGGTTCTCGAGTGGCAGCCTCGGACCGGTAGACAAAGATTAGGGTGGCTCCCCATTGGATAGAGTGACGACCTGGTATGCTGGAAGACATGCTGGGAGTCGATGATTGCAGGTGGCTCAGGATCTTGCTTTTTCTTTTGCATTTATTGGGGGAGGCCTATGTTCAGCAGTGAACTTATGAAGGGCTGTAATGATGAAAGAGACTATTGCTCTACAAAGGCTTCTCCCGTTAAAAGATTTGCCATATGCAATAGGCTCGGCAGGCGAATTGGCTGTTGCAGTACTTGTTGTCCCGTATCTTTGATTATGCTTTGGTCCATCCAATTCCTATAGTGGCCCTACACGGCATCCGCAGACTTTTCTGTAGAAAAAATTCCAGTAAAACAGCAACATCAAGCTTCCCTTTTACGCTGGTGTTCTGTGAGAGCGTGGCCTTTCCCCGGTCGAGCCGGTTTTATTAAAGCTACAATTATAATAAAGCTTCAACGTGATTCTAATACGAAAAGTTATGTATACATTCTTTATTTTTGGATCCAAATTATTTAAGACTACATCAATGAATCAAAGGCAAGGTTCACAAAGTCATTAATAATAATAATAATAATATTCCACAACTATCACACAACGCCATCTAGTCCCAAGCTAAGCAGAGCTTGTGTTATG
>DWHP01002652.1:0-14214 GCA_018247895.1 Parnassius honrathi
GTTCATGAATGTAGTTCTAACCACGTTCACCGTGAATATAACTACATTTATAATCTGACTTCCGGCAAGTTTAAATTTTTTATTAAACAAAGATTGCATAATAACGGTTAGTATAATATTAAAGAATTTATGGATATGTACGAACCAGAGGTAAATTAAACTTAAGAATTACTTACTTCCAAAAAGTATTATTTATAATCTATATTGAATAAAAAAGTTCCTATTTGTATGAAGTTTAGTCTACTTGAACGTGAAAAAAATAACCAACTAGTTTTTTACAGTATAGGGTGACAAACGAGCACACAGTCTACCTGATGGTAAATGTTTGCTGTTACCCATACACACCTACATGTATTCTCATATACGAATTAAAATGCAGATGCGTTATCACTCGTGTAAACTAAGATGGAATGCTTCATTTTCAGGAAAAAAGGTCTCCGGTTCTCTACACTCACCATACGAAACACAGCAGCATTAAACTACTATTTTACACTGTTATTCTGTGAGATTTTATGACATTAATATTCTATGGTTTAAAATAAATATCACAAATAAACATTATGCCGTACTTTAATTGAAGATGACGAAATTCGACATTATTTGGTCAAAATCAAATTACCTTAAATTATTAATAAATGTAAAGAGTAAAAAGGAAATAACGCAATTTTGAATATAAGATAATTTACCCTTCTTAAAGATACATCGGTAACCACTCCCGATATAAAAAAGGGACAGGGGTTGCTAGACTTATGATATTAATGTAATTTTGAAAATATTTACGTACAATCCGTCTCCAAGGATTCCAAAAAAGTCATATGACATCCAAACATAGACAACGAGGCGACTATACAAGTGATCGAACTTTGCTGATTTTGGTAGGAAGTAGTATTAACGATGAACCTCAAATGAAGCCCACGCAAGCCTAGTCATGGGTAAAGAGCTAATAACTTAATAAATAAAAATAATATTAACCTAAAACAAAACAAAAATGACAGCGCTTATATTTATAGCGCAGAACGACTTAAAACCAAATGCCAACATTTTCATATTAAATCTAAAATTATAATATTTTATTTTAATGTATATTTTTCTTTTTTTTTTTGCAAAAATCAAATGTCTTATTGAATATTCAGCCTATTGTTTAAAGCTCCACTCTACGCGCTGCCTGCCAAAAGTGAATTCGAGTAACTCAAAGGCCCCGTCCAGGAATGAATCGCAATCGTCTAAAGAAATAGTAAAGTACGAACGATAAATTGGATAAAGCAGCAATATTGGCGCACTCAGAGTCCCGTAATAGGCAATTTTCGACATCCAATCCCGGCACAATAGGACGAGATCGGCAATTTAAATATTTCTAACGATCTTCGGTTTCGAGTGTTTACGTTTTAAACATTTGATACGTTTCAATTCTTTTTAAATCATTGTTAAACCTTTTCCGTAATTGAATGAATTTCAGCATAATTATCTTGCTGGGTGTTATTTCCTTGTGCAGCCCTCACCGGTGAGATCTGTGAAAATCAAGAGATATTATGTTTACTGTAATCAGGGGCTAAGTAAATGGATGTCCATTTTATTTTTATACAAATTTGAACGTCGACTGTTTCCGTATCCTTTATCTCGTTTGTGCTTCAAAATTCAAAATAATGTTTTCGTGTTAAATGGCTCTTAAGCTCATTAGAGACAATATGTAGATTTGTGTGCGCATGTTTATATATGTATAAAATTCTTTTGAACGCGTGTGTCACTAAAATTCTCGTAATAATTTCTGATGATTTTTATTTCTATTGTAATGAAGTAATAAACGAGCACTCAGTTCACCTGCTTGTAAGTAAATGCTGTGTCCCATAGACCTTCTTTATTTAAGATGTTATACTTGTAGGCTATGAATTATTTGCTATATTAATTAGTTCAATTATTTATTAAAGTTTATCAAAACGCCAGTTCTGTGCTTCGGTCTCATAAAGCGGATACACTGTATATAAATTTGGTTTGTCATTGTTTTATTCAATATTTCTACGAAAGAACATTTCTTTTAAAATTCTGCTAGTTTAATCTTAGAAGCAAATATCTAAGAATTAAAAATTAATTAATACGTTCACGGCTCCATAAATAGTTAAGCAATTAAAATTACATCTATAAGCGAATTCAAATGCGGCTTAAATACGCAAAAAAAAATCTCCACTTCGCTTCGCGGTAAAAGCCCGGCCTTGTTTCATGCCGCTCGCTTCGCATTGTCTGAAATTAATTTTCCTGTTCCGGCCGATGCATCTTTTATAAGATAGTGGAATAAAAGTGGAAGGGAAAAGTGGAAAGGGAAATCCTCAGCGGTTATTAAGGTGCAAATTTAATTTGTACCATCCCTGTTTCGGCGACAATTTTGAATTGTTGTTCGGATTTCGGTGATTGGCACTTTCCCGTTGTTAGCTAGTTGACGTGTTAGCTCGTCCCCCATTTTTTTGTTTTAACAATTTCCCTGTCCGCGATATAGATACAATCGTTAAAAAACCGAAATGTTCATAATATACGATTCATAGCAGGGGACAGAAATGCGTTAATTTAGCTAATGATTTGTATACTTTCGTTTTCGAATATTTTCTGTAGCGTTGATATCGAGGTATAAATATGGCTTGATTATAATTACTGCCAATCATGTTTTAAATAAATAATAAATGATTAAACTACTTCTTGAGATGACGTAGGAGAATCCGTCAATTAATTTCGCCTCTCGGGTGTTGAAAGCGGCGATTATGAGAGAACCAAAGATACCTCCGGTCTTCCGATATATGGCGGTATGACATTTCATTGTACATAAGTACTCACTACTCAGACCGACAACGGGAAAATGGCGTCAGTGGTGTGAGCCAATCCGCTCGACAAGCGTAGCAATTATTGTTAGAATAGGGATACCCTCCCAAATACTAATTTACTTTCCGAAATAAAAAGAAGTAGCAAGAATCTTAGCGGGATTTTACTACATTAAAGTTACAGCCTATATACCCACCGTTGGGCACAGGCCTCATCTTCTTTCTCACAGGGTTTTAGGTCAAGCAAATACCAGCTGCCATAACGCGTGTTGGCGAACTTCACATGTCTACGAAATATTTTTTTTAGACATGCAGGTTTCTTCACGATGTTTTCCTTCACTGCCGAGCACGTAGTAAATCAGCACTTAAAATTGCATTTAACAATTTCTTTAGTGCGGGAAGCTCGTGTACTGTGAAATGTACAAGGAGCGCTTAGGGGCTATAGAGGATACCACGGCTTGGTATTACTTTTATTGCGTTAAAAGTTTACATTTGTACTAGTTGGCCCGGTAGACATTATTTTGCCCTTTCCAATAGGCGGAGCCATAAGTGTTACTTTTGATATCCTACCTCCCCGGTCAATTGTTTCTTTTTTTTTCTTATATTTATTTCTCCCCGGAAATTTGATTTGGTGATTTTTTCTTGACACTTAACCAGCTTATATATAATCAAGATGAACCATTTTGGTATATAAATACAGAATTTATTTATAACTTGCATATAGCGCCATCTTTCGGACTCTACTATAACTGTGAACTATCGACTAGACAAAACAAATATTTTGTGAATACGTCATTAATCGGTTGTTCGCGCAGAGTTTAAACGATCATATACAGACGCTCTAACATTTTTATATATATAGATTAACCTTGCCTTGCTTATTATCGTTGATTATGACTTACTTTTTTATTTATTTGTTTCCACTTCTAAGTACATAATACATACAATCATAATCTGCCAATCTGTGAACACAGTTTGCCAGCAGCAGCTCCCGTGGATACACGTATTTATGTAATACTTGTATAAAGAACACAAAAAGGAGAAAAAAACTTGTTACCTACCTAAATAGTAAAAAAGAAAAATGAAAAAGAAGTTAAATAATACTGAACTTTTAAGTACTATCTCTATACTTGTCTCTTTCTAATATCTTAACAGTTATAAATGGATTTAGGACATGATGTGCCAGTCGTATACAAATATTTATTGTTTTGGTATAAAACTTGATAGATATTATGTCCCTAGCAATTTGCTTCGACTTCACAAGAATTCCGTTATTTTTTAATTAACTTATTTATAATACAATCCGTTGCCATCCGTTATAGAGCCTATCCAAAATTGCACTGCTGAACATATGCCTCCCCCATAAACTGCTCCATACTTACTGTAATTTCCACGTTTGGCAGACGGGTTGGCAGCCGCAGTATTTTTATCTCTCCAGTTGGTGGTGGTCAAGATGTTTCTGACGCTGCTCTAACTGATTGAATATCATAATACAACATAGGCAGTAAAAACACCTTTAACTTCCTTTATATTGTACGATATCTAAAGCACACCTTCAATTAAACACATCTTCGAAAAGTGAGAATTTGCGACGTGAAATTGCAAAAGCTCTTATACCACAGTTGCCAATTCACACGGGCGGATTTAGGCAGCTCGTGTCGCACTTGCGTCTGAATTATTGATGCTAATGAGCTCCTTAGAGCGTCTCCACGCAGTGTAAAGGTATTAGACGGTAAACAAGGCTTACGCGTATTTGAGTTATAGATGCATATGTTTTTGTATCTTTTAATACAGTCGTATTTACATGACAATTTACGTAATTTTAACTGGCAACACCGTAGGTAATGGGCTACCAAAGGAAGCAAACCAGGAGATGGGTAGCAGCGTCTTCCTAATAAAGATTAATTTATAAATAACTGCGGTTGCCTACTCAAATTCCAAGCGTGGTGACTATATCAAATCCCCCCCCCCCCGCTATGAGGCAATCTATGGGGGAGGCCTATGGTCAGTAGTGGACTTTTGATAGGGTAACAACTGTCGATGAGCATTTATTGGTCATTCCTTTCCAAATCACAATGTTTTTCGAATGAAATATATCTTAAATTACTCCTGGCATTGTTCTTTATCTTTCATTAAGTTTCATCACAAATGCTTCAGCAATAACAAAGATTAGTCTGGACAAACAGATAGACGGATAAAAATTTCACAAATGCTTATTATCAATCATTTTATAATAGCTTACGAATAACCCCGTGCGCTCGTAAAAGGGCAGTTTTTTCGTTATTACAAACATTTTTTTATATAGAACGGGGTGACAAACGAGCACACAGTCCACCTGATAGTAAGTGGTTGCTGTGTCCCATAGACACCTACATCTATCCCCGATTATGAATCATATTGCAGATGAGTGGTCACCCGTGAGGACTAAGATGAAATGCATCGTTTCCAGTGAAAAGGGTCTCCGGTTCTCCACACTCACCATACTAGCTACTATTTCACGCTGGTATTCTGTGAGAGCGTGGTCCTTCCCCGGTTGAGCCGACCCATTCGTGCTACAAATATACTACTTATATAACTGCAGCATGACTCTACCACGTTTAAGATAACATACAATTCAAATATTAAACGTATATTTGTATTTATATGTATGGAAGGTGATAAAAGAGCGTACAGTACACCTGTTTATAGTGTGCACCATGCGTACTTCTTATTGCATTTTATTTAGAAAAATAAACCGTAACAAAATGTTGATAAATAACTAAACAAATTGGTGTTATTATGTAACTAGCGTCATTATACAAGACTTAAAAATAAAAAAAAATATTTAAGATTGGAAATAAAACATTTATTAACATGTTTGTATCGTAAAAAATTTTCTCAGGGATAGCACATATTTAAATAAACGTGGACAGTAAAACATTATAATCCTATACTCATCCAAATCATTAGGGCCGTGTTCGAGATTTCGTTGAACCAATAACAATAATATTACACAAAATTTACTTCGATAAAAAATAGTTATTTTGCGACCATCCGCTCAATAAAATAAAATTAAAGGGTGGGTAATTAAAAGGTCTTCATACTACGTAAGACACATCGTCTTACCTAGTATGAAGAGCACCTCCCGCCCTCCCTCAATTGTGTGCACTAATCCCGTCACCACTAATCCCAGCACTACTACACCCAACACCACTACTCCCAACACCACTATTTTAGGAAAGACACACCATCGACGGTAATACGACACGTGTTTCGCATCTATGAGTCAGTCTATAGGGGAGGCTTTTCAGCTGTGGAATTTAATAGGCTGGAATGGTAACAGAACTACGAAGCACAGAACTGCGAAGATAAATACAGATGTCAACAGGCTGTGCTCGTTTGTTACCCTTATCTTATTTAAAAAAAAAACTATAAACAATTTATATAACACAATTCTGATCAATTTGTTAAAAGAAATACATTTTATTTTCGGAGGAAATCACTGTGTGATAACATCAAATTGATTTCATACTTTCAGCACTATAGAGAGGTCAATATGAAGAGATATGATAGGCATTTGTCAGATAAGTTCAATATTATTTGATATATTATAACTCTGCGAGAGCAGAGAGCGGGAAATAATAGAATTTTTCCTTTAACGCCTAACAGCTGTCAAACTGGAAAGGTAGAAACGTGTAGAGAGAAATCGAGAATTATTATGTAATATATAATGAAAATGCAATAAATTTGTAGTATTATATGTTGGCCTACATGGAAAAGATATGTACATACATACCGTGTAGTGGGATGTCTAAATAGCTATCAAAAATATCAAAGATTACATCCCTTCATTGCCATACTTGGTAGAATAATTTTTCTTCTTTTTTATAGAATAAGGGTGACAAATGAGCACACAGTCCACCTGATGGTAAGTGGATGCTATGACCCATAGACATCTACATTTACTCTCGATTAAGAATCAAAACACAAATGCGTAGTCACCCCTGAGGACTAAGATGGAATGCCTTGTTTCCAATAAAAAATGTCTCCGAATCTCTACACTCACCATACGAAACACAACAGTATTTTACGCTGGTATTCTTTGAGAGTGTGGTCCTTCTCTGGTCGAGCCGACGAATTCGTGCTACAACCATAACATAACTGCAGCGCGGTTCTACCACTTATAATAAAAAAGTAAATTTATATTGAACTACCACTAAAATTGATCCTATTTAAAGGAAATACCATTAAAGTATATTTACAATTTGTAAGCAAGCATATCGCTTATGTACTTAAGTTACAAGCAATGGAATATACTATCCAAAAGAGAATGTTAAATCTTTTTATTGTGAAGTAGTCTAAAACTACCGTTCGTCTTCTATGCTCTGGGGTCCTTCCATGCACATTTTGTATAATAATGAGTAATTTAACATATTTAATTCCTAAGAAACTTGAATGAACAATGTCGGTTCCTTACCTCAAACCAACTCGACACTCCTCAGCGTTTCTTGAGTGTTTTATCGTGTACAGACCGCTTCTGGTGTTTTGTGAAAAATAAAACAGTCTGTGATTCAATAAGAATTGAACATTATGAATAAATAAATTACTGCTTAATGCATGTAATTATTGAGAATCTAGTTCAACATTAACATTTTATCGATGATTAACAGTTTTATTTATTTTGACAATTGTACAAGTCTTGCCAGATCGTAATATTTAAAGCATATTATAATTAATTATGGTAAGTTTGCTTCCTATGTATGTTCTTTAAATATAAATAGAAAACAATGAATGTGTAACATAATCGTGTGATACTTATTATCCAACTTTAAAAAAAAGTTCTAAATACGTTCCCATGTTAATATATATGTTACGCGATATATTTTTTTAATTACAAAATAGTAATAAATGTATCGATCGTGAACCGCTTATTATGATTTCTTTAACTTCAAGACTATGGTAAATAAAAATCGTGACTTTGATTCTCCTAAACACTATGCTTTGGCGTCGACTTCTAAAACTGAGGAAATTATTTTAATTATTTTTTGAAGCCGGCTTTTATCTCTAATTATTGATCCTTTTAACTGGAGTGTACTTAAAAAGATCGTGAACCTAAATGTCGTCTAATTTTAGTTTGTTATGAGGCAATCTTTGGAGGAGGCATACGTAAAGCGGATTATGGAAAACTGTAACTGAAGGATGGCTGACATACATTTAATGGAAGATTTTCTAATACACATTACTCACCAAGCTTGATCCTCGTGCTCCTACATAAAACATTGCTTTTATTATGATGATTTTGTAAACGATGATAATTTCTTAAGAGATATGCTTATTAATCTCTGTTGAACAGCGATTGTCAGGCACTATACTACACTACAAAGAGCATAGGGAGAATTTGCCATATTTACAACGCTTGGCAGGAAGTTGGCAACACCAGTCTTTTATTATTTTGAGTTATTATCACGGATCTACTCATTCCAATCTCCTAATTCAGTTTGCCTCTCTCGCCACTTACGACGCTCACCTCACGACACCATCCTTCCTATGAGGCATTTTATGGGGGAAGCCCATATGCAGCAATGGACTTTTAAAGGCTGTAATGTATGACTTTCACTTAATATTTAATTTTTGTTAACTCCTACAGCCAGCTCTAGCGGATGTTTCTTTGGTACCACAAATTATTACTGGTGCCTTTTGTATTTAAGTTCTGAAATATACCGGGTGAAAACTTATATCGTAATATCCTGACCACCATTTTGATTTCACAACTATAGACTTGTGACTAACATACGTTTCGAGAAGCGAAATACAAATTTGCGATTCTTTATTACGAATTTTGGGAAGCCATTACTTATATTAAAAACAGTTTTCATTTCTGTGTGGACCGCATATCCCGCGGCCCCGCAACTTCCGCTCAAATGTAAACTTCTAACGTATAAACGCAATTGCTTTTAGAGACCTATTGGAATCCATACGGCCTTTTCAGTCGTGTATTATCGGTATTATTAAATGACCTTAAAACCAATCTTATTAAATTTATATTTAAAGGATCTTTACTCTGAACATCCACATCGAGAGATATTTTATTGAGAATTTCTCTTTTTTGTACAATAAGGTTAACAAGCTAGCACACAGTCCATCTGATGGTAAGTGAATGCTGTATTCCATGGAGATCTTCATCTATCCTCGATTAGAAATCAATATGCGGATGCGTTGCCACCCCTTAGTACTAAGAAAGCTTGGTGCTAGTTTTTACGACGACTATCCCCGTACTATCTCATGTACCAATGAAGTTGTTGATTGCAATTTATTGTGCCGTGCTGATTTTCACGTGCTCAGTGTTGAAGGAAAACATCGTGAAGAAACATGCACGTCAGTGAAATTAAAAAATATAAAATATATGTGATGTCCGCCAACAAGAATTGCAACGCGGTGGGTACTTCTTAATCTGATTCAAAAGCTATTCATAATTTATAATTAAAAGTAAAACGAAGTTGTTTTCTGAAAACATATAAAATATTTTCTTTATATTACTCGTATATAGGAGTAATTGTTTACATAGCAGAGAATAGTCACACATAGTGTTGCCTAAATTCATGTTGGCGGACTTCATGTTCCCGAAACCATACATTAAAAAATAAATTCTCAATTCACAAGGCGTTGCAAAATACTTTTACTGTTTGCTATTATCACTTCAAATTAGTTTCAGAAAAAGACTGCGCCCGAAAATTACGATTTGAATAAGATAGTGCGGCCACAAGGCGTGTACAAGGTGTTATAATTCTTGTTACGTTGAATAATAAATATGGAGCTGTAGCCCTAACACGTCGCGGTGTCGGCGCCCGCTTGCAGGGAATCTTTACATGATGTAATGAAATTGGTATAAGTCACATTAACTATATGTTTGCATATGAAGATGTTATTGTTGGAATCCGCTATTGAATACCGATTGTTTATCATGAGGTCTGGATGCGCATCCCGGGTCGGGCCAAATAACGTTTTTCTGTTAAGAAGTTCTCAGTAGTAGTCCGATGTCAGAGTGCGACAAGCTCGGTGTCAGGAAATGCCTTGTTTCAGCCCAATACCTCGGAAAACATGTAAAGCCGTTGGTCCATCTCCACATCTCTCTCCGGTCGTGTAGAATTACTGTTCAATTGTACTATGAGAGTGAGGGTATAGTAAGTGCACCTGTGCTTGCGCATAGACTTGGGCACTATAATCCTGATCTTCGCAGATAGCTAGTCTCCAGTACTGAGGAAATTATTGTCGCTGGAACAATCACTGCATATCGTCCCATAGGTGTCTTATGATGTGACTATAGGAAATAACGGAAAATTCATCATCATCATTATAGCCCTTCACAAGTCCACTGCTGAACATAGGCCTACTCCAAGCAATGCCACAAAGTTCGGTCCTGAGCCACCTGCATCTATTGACATCCTGCATGTCTTATCAGTTTGTGACTCTATCTAGTGGGGGAACGCCCTACATTTTGCCTGCCAGTACGAGGCTGCCACTCGAGAACCTTTTTTTCCCATCGGTTGTCGGTTCTTCGAGCTATATGGCCGGCCTATTGCCACTTTAGCTCACTAACCCGTTGGGCAGTCAGTCACTCTGATGCTACTGCGGATTTCGTCATCCCTAAGTATACCACTCGAGGAAACTCCAAGCATAGCCCTGTCCATAGCTCACAGAGCGACCTTGAGTTTCCTCATTTGGCCAGCAGTGAAGGACCACGTCTCAGATTCATAGGTCATCACTGGCAACACGCACTATTTGTACAATCTCGTTTTTTAGTTTTCGGGTATACCTGACAAGAAGATGTGTCGTAATTTACCGAACGCTGCTCAACCGAGTTGAATCCGTCAAATGACTTCTCGGATGAAGTTGGACATCGTGTTTATTGCTCCTAACAACTACCGCCGTGGGTGTTACATGGACTAAAATTGCACATAGTATTATATGTACAATTATATATAAAAACATTTGGAAACAGAATGGTAGTGATCACCTTGATTAAGGCCTTTTCATGAAGAACCCTTGCTTGGGTCACCTCTCAGAAAATGTCTACTGCGCTGCTCCAGTGCAAGATGGAGGACATCACATGTCTTTGAATTTTTGGCACACATCGAACGCAAATCGGAAATGTAGTGCTCTATTGTCTGAAATCTTTTCACCAGCTTTATATTGATAAATAAAATGCTCCAATAGCAAGAGGAGATTTCAGTTAATACTTTTGACGTAGTTATCAGATTATTTATACGTGGTAGGGCCACACTGCAGCTGTTTATGGGTATTTTATTATGGTTGTAGCACGAATGGGTCGGCTCGACCGGGAGAGGACCACGCTCTCACGGAATACCAGCGTAAAATAGCAGCTTAATGCTGCTGTATTTCGTATGGTGATTGTAGAGAACCGCTGATCCTTTTTGCTGGAAAACAGACATTCCATCTTAGTCCTCGTAGGTGACAACGCATCTGCATTTTGATTCGTATTTGAGGATAGTCCATGGGCCACAGTAACCACTTATCATCAGGTGGACTGTGTGCTCGTTTGTCACCCTACACTATAAAGAAAATATCAGTTAGCGGATGGCGATGATATTATGTAACATTAAATAAAAACAAAAAATTAATTTTACGCTGTTATCAGTCACATTGAATTAGATAATAAAGAAGCTCTTTGTCGTATCGTCTCAATTTTAAAGCACTCCTCTTGCTGCCTCAGCTAGCATCGGAATGTTCGGCGTCGACATATCGAATAATGTGCCGTTTCGTGGTTAGATGGAAGGGAAGGTCAAATTGGCCTCTAAGAAGCTTGGCGTCGTCAGCAGAGCGAGACAGTATTTAATGTCGGCCCATCGCTTGCAACTTTACAAAGCGCAAGTTTGGTCTGACGTGGAATATTGTTCTCATCTCTGGGTCGGCGCACCCCAGTGCCAGCGCCTTCCAATTGACCACATCCAGAGCGATTAGAATCTTCGAAGACCGAGTTCTTTTTGATCGGCTCGATTTACTGGCGCTGCGTAGGGATGTTGGATCCCTTTGCATTTTCTGTCGCATCTACAAATGGGAGTGGTCTGAAGAATTGTTCGGATTAATTCCAACTGCCAAATTTCACGAACG
The DNA here is from genome assembly GCA_018247895.1 of Parnassius honrathi. Classification (NCBI taxonomy): domain Eukaryota; kingdom Metazoa; phylum Arthropoda; class Insecta; order Lepidoptera; family Papilionidae; genus Parnassius; species Parnassius honrathi. Next base: position 11,913 of record DWHP01002652.1, read on the forward strand.
CACATCGCGTCAAAATTTACGATACCATCTTCACGGCGGCCCACCACTATGCGTTTTACTAGAAGTTTTCTTGCTCGTACAACTTCTCTGTGGAATTGTTTACCACCGGCGATTTTTCCGAACCGATACGACCTTAAAGAAAAGAGCTCACTCGTTTCTAAAAGGTCATCAACGCACCTGCGATTGCCCTGGTGTTGAAGTTGTTTATGGGTGGCGGTAGTAACTTACCATTGGGTTACCGCATGCTCGTTTGCCCCCTCTTCTTATTTAAAAAAAGTCACGAAAGAGTTTAATTGATCACCTCCTCCTTTTTCGAAGTCGGTTCAAAAGTAATAGACTGGGGAAATAGGAAATATAGTAAAAGATAGAAATTGTTAACTATGGTCGAATTAATATCATATATTTGTCAAACCGCGCTTAAAAGTACGTTATATATCATCACACTTAAATCAGATGTAACTAACTTGTAAAGCTAGACAGTTAAGTGAATGCCAATAGGTATTGCACTTCAGGGCAAATGACTCCCCTCTTATAAAGATAAGGGTGACAAAAGAGCACACAGACCATACACCTGGTAAACGGAGGCTGTGGCCCATAGACATCTATATCTATCTTGGATTAAAAATGAAAATGCCGATGCATTGTCACCCCTGAGGACTACGTTGTAGTGCCTCGTTTTCATAAAAAATGGTCAGAAAATCCTCTCATGTCCGAGAGGGTTATCTAAATCTATTGGCTGATTTTCCACGTTTTTTTTTTTGGAGCACACAGTCCACCAGATGGTAAGTGGATGCTGTAACCCATAGACATCTACATCTTTACTGATCTAAGAATTAAAATGTAGATGCTTTATCACCCGTGAGGACTAAATCGATTCTAACTGAAGGTTCTCCGCTCCTCTATACTCACTATATGAAACACGGCAGCGTAAAGCTGCTATTTTACGTAGGTATTCTGTAAGATCGTGATCCTTCCCCGGTCGAGCCGATCCATTCGTTCTACAACTGTAAGTACTGCAGCATGGTTCTACCACGTACAAAACCTATATAATATACCGAAATAGCTCAAGTTCTTAATTGTCGTCGTTGCTGCTTTGTTTAAAAGTTAATTACATTTTTGAGATAATTAATAGAATCAGGTATTGCTGCTGTACCGTTATAGCCAATTAAAGTCCACTGCTGAGCATAGGCTGCTATCATATATTGCCTTATAGTGAGGATATTTGCCGCTTACAAGGCGGTTGGCAGCCGCAGTTTTTATTTTTATCCTATATCTCGTGATTTTTTCCCCTCTGTCGCCTTTTATACAACTCACGGGATGATATGTGGCAGTGGACATATTTACATCGCCACTACACGGTAAATAATAATTAGACGTTACTTTGCGGAAGTCCATTATAATACAGCTTTTGAAAATTAAATTATCCGCGTAAAAAAATGATGTGTTATACCTAGTTTGAAGAGCTAAACTTGGTAAGACACAACATTATATTTTACTACGCGGATCTTAGCGAATCAATTTTTAAAATCTTTAAAATTACATTTGTTTTATATTAGATCGAGTCCGTCGGTGGAGTGGCCGCAGGCGTAAGAATCCGTTCAGAAATTAAAACGTTTCCAATATACCTAATGGCCTCTTAGGTTTTATAACAAAGAATTTCACCGCCCAGAAATGTAGTTGGCCCGAGGTATTTCAGCTGTTCTTGCGAATTGTAAAACTTTCCGTTCGCTAAGAAATTAACTTGAGTTTTGATAATGTAATTAAAATTCGGTGCTATCGTGAAGTTAGTAAAAGAACTTATTCTGCCGTTCAGTTATTCCAATTGCTTATGCTTATATTGCTATACTTCACTTACTTTATTGTCTATTGATGAATTTGATTTTTTTATAATATAAGGGTACAAACGAGCACATAATCGACCGACCCGATGGTGAGTTGTTGCTACGGCCTATAGCCGTATAAGTTCATCCTCGATTATAAATCATCGATTCGCGGCTTCATTTTCGCTGTCTAGATAGGTAATGAAAATGCAAGACTTAACCGAAAGCTAGACTTTCGTTTGTTCCATACGACACGACAATGACTTTAAGCGACACGGAAATATTTTTTAAAGGACGGTATGTGGTTGCTGTGGCCCATGGATATCTACATCTATCCTGTATTACTAACCAAAATGTAGACGAATTGTCACCAGTGAGAACTAAGATCAAACACCTCGTTTCCACTAAAAAGGGTCTCCAGTTCTCTACACTCACCATACGAAACACAGCAGCATTAAGCTACTATTTGACGCTGGTATTCT